>OX235272.1:437450-456558 GCA_944472155.2 Trichobilharzia szidati
TTCACTATGTTTACTGCAGTCCTCTTCCACTGACTCCACGGTTATCTACAAGCTCTCTCTCTCATCTCCTTCTCACACCATCTGCTCAGTGTCACCGTCAAACCCACGGTCAACTTGTCGTTTCCTATTAGTGTTCTAGTCGAGCTATGACCTGCATAGCGCATAATTTCACTCAACTGTATCCACAACGCGTGTACTATCTATTTCTATTTTCATCTGGGTATTTATCAGGTGACACTCGGAGTTTCCTACTGCAGCTTGTTAAAAACGGCATTCCAAGTCTCTGATTTATAAAAAAGAATTGACTAAACATTGGTGTTGAGAATCCGATTTGTGCTCGTAAGTATTAGTGATGAAGATTTGAGTGATGAATTTATGTCTGGTTTTTCTGACCCTACCTTAGATATTCTCATCCGTGCTGTCGCTTGTAGCTGAAACGAAGCTGCTTAGATTAGTAAGGGAATTGACCTCTTTTAAATTCATTCCGTTGAAAGTGATCGCTGTTTGCTGTTTTTGGTTGGTTATCTTCCTCATATCCATCTTCTCTGTGTTCACTTGGACTCCTGTCTTTATCACCTGTCTCTTCTGCCAACTTGTTACTTTTTGCATGTAAGTCTTCAAGTTTGTATAACATGAGGCATAATCATCTTAGATGTCCAGATTTTCCGCAGCCTTTTTATAGGTCTAACATATTTCTGCCTTCTGGTTTCTAACAGTCTGACGCATAACCCAAATATCAACACTACAGTCCAGCTGTTCTATACGTCTCTCTATGTCATTTTGAAAAATCTTTCTGCATACTATAATGGAGCTTCTGAGAGGTGCAGCCAAAGACTAATCCTTACATAAATTATTGTTGCCTTCTTGTATGCTACTTACTGGTGAAATATATCATCCAGTGAAACATCACAAATAGAAGATAGCTTTATCAGTAAATGGAGTACGTAATATGCAGAGCTTGTAATTTTCAATAAGAGTATCAGAGAATTATATACCCTTTTCAAAACACCTTTTTTCAGAAAATATCAACACTCATCATAAGACAGACAGTGTACGGATGAACACCAGCATTAGAACAATTGGCAGGCTGATTAAGGGATTGGTTTATACTACAGATTGGCCTACTTAAATCAATTTTTTTATTCATTTACGTTCCCACTGAAACATAGGGCTTCAAGCTAAAGGCTTGAATTTTCGGTATATGGTTGCTAGCCTAATGCCCAACCTTCCCTCTTTACCAGTCATATTACTGGCTTAGCGAGATAAAGGAGTGCGTCCGTGGCTGGGGATCGAACTCCAAACCATATGCGGTGTGTTTGGCGAGAATTCTATCACTGTGCCACCTTCATCAACAGCTGTCTTCTCCCAATACTACTCAAGATCGGATGGCCGACCAGAAAAGATTAGCAACAGGGAGCGATCTCTGGCAATGAGTGAACCAACCCATCAGGAACCAATTGTGCAACAAATATGCAGGGAGAAATGGAGGTATATTGGCTGGCCATATTCTGAGAAAACAAACCACCATCAAGTGACATCACACGACAGGCTGTCTCTCTCGAGTGGAAGGCAAAGGGGAAGTGGTGAATTGGTCGTCCAAGGGTGATATGGAGGAGGTCATATGAAGAGGAGATGAAAACGTGTGGGCAGACGTGGAGCCAGGTGAAAATGATGACGGAGAACCGAACGCCATGAAGACATGTAGCTGGAGCCCTATGTTCCTCTAGGAACTAAAGGAGACAGTAATAATAAAATAATGGCACGCTGACTGAGAAAGTTATGTAACATGTTAGACATATTTTCAACTGTAATTATGTAAAAAATAACCTTATAACTTTCAGGAATGAACGTCATTTTCATACAGAAATCAGTGTGCACTTGCCTAATAAATCATTTAAGCATATTCTTATTATTTATTAAACACTAGTGACAAGAAGGTATGATCATTCATGAAATGATAAAATATATTAGGCAGACCATTAGTCATCAGGTAAAACTTGCTTCTGCTCTGATTAGCACTATGGGAATATACCAATTTTTTTATCATATTAATATTTGATGATATCTTTTGGAGTATTTCATATCACTTTCATCAATCGTGAAGTTTCTTGAGTTGAAAAAGAAAATTGGTTTTCAAAAGAATAGACACGGAACAAAGAATACTCTATTCGATAAATTCATCATCAGGTTCTACAATTATATATACAGTATAATGAATGAATGAGTTAGTCTTATGAACGACATTAATGTTTAAATAACATCAAATCACTAATATTGATAAATTACAGCTGAACAGCATCAACATAAAATAAAGTGAATTTCAGAAGAATTAGGAAAGGTTATAGTACAAATTCATGAGTTTATAGTCTCTACTGATGGCCAGGGCAGTAGTAGGGGCTGGACTTGTTTCTTTCGGTCACAGAGCGCTGGTTGTTTGAGGTGAATTGCAATAGCCTCTGGTGTTTGGAGCATGCGGTTGTTCGACGATTTTGGTAGTTTGTTAGACACCCGGTATATTATAGAGAAGGATTCTTCTACGCTGACTTTGTGACCGGTTTGCACCAGATGGTCTAATATCGAGCTGTTAATAGTTTTAATTACACCTTTACTTAGCCATAGAGGGATATGTTCTCGAGCACGAAAAATCAAGTTCCTAGAGCAACGGCCAACATAACTCGCTCCACCACAAGCACAGTTGAATTGATAGATACAATTTGAGGTGGCTAGTCTAGGTACTTTATCTTTCAGTCGAGGTAGCACCATCGGTTGTGTAGAGAATTATAAGTGTAGTTCGCCAACATTAAAAGTCCTTTGAACTGATTTTCTTAATTTCTTCGTAATTATCTCGCTTGGTATATCGCCCATGAATTTTAGTCGTATATAAAGTGGCTTCTTGTTTACAGATAGTGGGTAGTCCTTTTCGTCTTTCTTTGTCATATGTTTCTTGATAAATTTGTCAGGATAATCATTTTCGATTAAAGTATCATATACCATGCTTAATTCATCTTTAATTACTTCTTCAGAGCATATAGCTCTAACTCTGTGGCTGAGGGTCTTCACCAAATTCCTTTTGTATTTGATGGGAACGAAGCTATGAAAGTGTGTATATTGTCCCGTCCAATCAATTAAAATTGGTTTTATTTTATTGTGACAGAATAATTATTCAGGCCTAAGTTTGCTATCATAGGGAAGATGGGAGTGGTTAAGGTACTTGGAAAAAAACAACAACAACAAGAAGCACCAATCGTTATTGATGGGAGAAATTTAAAGGAGATCCCTTCTTCTAATTATCTAAACAGAGTTGTTTCACCTACAAGTGACAACACGGATGAGGATGTCAATGGCAGGATCTTCATCACTCTGAAATCAATTTTGAAATCTTCTGCACTGAGCCTTACGAACATGATTCGGATTTTCACCACCAATGTTTAGTCAATTCTTTTGTATAAGTCAGAGACTTGGTGGGCCATAGAAAGCATTTCCAACAATCTGCAAACTTTGGATCAATAACTGCGTTTGCTCTGCATTCAGGATCAGATGGTCAGAGGGGACTTGCAAGAAGAAACTTTGTCAACAAAGCAATCATGAACCTTATACTTATTCCAAAGAAAGTGGAAATGGACTTTAGGAACTCTGAATGAGTGACGTCATGATGTATGTAGGCCATAGCTCCAATGAAACTTGAATGGGAAACAACGAGTCTGGCATGAGTCTGACAATGACATAGAGTGTATATTGTGAGGAGGAGGAGGTAAGAGTCTATGGTCATTCGTGGAGCCGGCTAAAGAGGCCCACAGAGAACACAGTGAAATGTGGATGTGCTGTTGAAGTCATAGGTTCCCCTCAGAGTTCAAGGGGATAATAATGATAATAATTTTTTGATTATAGCTTGACTCCAAACCGTATTTTTGGTACAAGTATGGAATTTTCAGTATGTGATATTGGTAGCCCAATTTTGCAGGCCGACTATTGATATCAGGTGTGCATCGGCAGGGGATTGGACCTCAGACCACGTGCATGGTCAGCGAGAGTCCTAACCGTTGTGCCACCGACGCACTGAAATTGAATTATCCAAGCTTCTATCACCTTTTCAAGGTTAAAGGTTATGAATCGTAGCATGATCAGAGTAGCATCAATATTCACCTTTTTTTTCTAATTATATGTGAAAACCATCAAATGTCATCAAAGTGTTGAAAGGTACTTGTCAATGGCACCAAACTCGGTTGTTAGCACCTTGCAAATTATTATAATATTCATGGATTTGTGCTTCTGTGGTATCAATGGATAGTATATACTATGCTATAAACGGGAAATATGCAAATACAAAAAAGAATTCATCAGTGTATAGTAGCCAGCCACTAAACTCACCGAAGCTATTAAGGCATTCATCTATTGTATATATAACGTCTTAGTTTCCCTATTGTATTTACAGATATATAGGTACGAACCACCGAATCTTTCTCGAGTTCCGTTGATTAAGACGACAGTCCTTGCATGTAGGTTGCCAGCAGTTACAAATCTCATACCTCATGTAAACAGTTATAAAGTGACATGGAAATGAATAGAATTTTTTTTAAATAATAATTTGCTTTATTCCAAAACAGTACTTGTGATACAGAATGGAATTCTCAGCATTTTTACTACAGTATTGCATCCAGTTAGTACATTATCAATAAATAGAATTCTACATACATTAAGGAAATCTCACTTCATTATTACAACAACACATTAGCATGTCAGTAGCAAAGGAAAGCTGAAACAGTGTTTGAAGGTGTTAGAAAAGTGGGAGCTATCATATTTACTGGCGTAAGCGAGAGAAAGAAACAAAGCAGCACATAACGGAAAAAAAGAAAAAAAAGAGAGAGAGAAAAGGAAACGAAAGAAAGAAAAATGTTGTACATATTGATGATGTGGGTTGGAAAGACGAGATCCAGTTGTACTACTGAATATTTAAGGAATTATAGGTGTCACACCTAATGCTTTCTTTATCGCACAGAACACGAGCTAAGTAGGGTATGGTTGAGTTTTTGTACTTGCTGGTGCGAGCATATAGTTTTCTATATAGGCTTCTGGTTTTACCTGATGAGATGCAAGGGGAGAGTTGTGAGTGAAGAGGGTGGTGTGAGTTAGATAAAATGGACTTGGCCCATTTTTCACATGAGTCCATGTGCCTGTCGACCAGAATATTAACAAGCTGGCTAAGTGGCACGTTGCTTACCCTGCTGAAAACATTTAACATCCTGCGTAATATGTTATAGTCTTTCTTCAGTAGCCCGGGAAAAACTAAGGTGGAACAATAGAGAATAATAGGCAGAATGCGAGAATTAACGAATTGTAGGAGTAAGGGTTGAGTTATACCAGAATGTTTTAACTTCTTAATGTAGAAGGTAAGACGGAATATTTCATGATATATATTACACAAATTTATAAATTTAGAAAACAGAAAGATTGAGCGAAGAAATATTTACTTTTCAATTAGATCCTCATCTCACCCTGGCTCTACTCTAATATTCAAGTATAGCATTTTTATCACAATACACAACAGTTTACCAATCAAGTGGCACTGATATGTTTGTTAACAATAATTAGTCAGTGTCAACAAGTCAATGGGTTGATAATAAACGAAGAAAATCAATACACATTTAAACGGTGTTATCCTTGTAAAATTAATTTATTCTAACTATTTCTACCTTTTTAAATGTGTATTGATTTTCTTCGTTAATTATCAACCCATTGACTTGTTGACACTGACTAATTATGGTTAACAAACATATCAGTGCCACTTGATTGGTAAACTGTTGTGTATTGTAACAAAAATGCTGTATATACATATTAGAGTAGAGCCAGAGAAGAGGATCTAATTGAAAAGTAAATATTTCTTCGCTCAATCTTTCTGTTTTCTAAATGTCTCAATGGGGATTTTTTCTATATTGAAATTTATAAATATTTTGATGTCGTTGTAATCCCTGATCTGGGTAGTTCAGTTGCTAAAGTTTTATTGTATTCCTGGACAACATCTTCTGTGCGAGCTTTAATATGCAGTAGATTTATAAAATTAGTAATGTCTTCGACTTCATTTCTAAAATATACAAGACTAATATGAGGGATAAACCCATGTTATCCACAAATGTATGTTCACTACGCATGAATGTACCACTTATAGAAACGGTAGATTACATTTGTCAAGATATCACCGAAAGGCGATTGGACTTCGGAATTCCTTTGTGTAGCCTAAAAGAATTACTTCTTAAATGCACAATGTATGTTCACTTTGTCTTGAATAATTCATACTACCGACGAGTAGATAGAACAGCTATGGGTTCACCATTAGGCCTGACTTCTTCCTTGCAAAACTTGAAAATGGGAAATTGAAGTATTGGTTTTGTAGGGATTTTGTGTGATTGCATGGAGGATTTCATCATGAGGTGACATCAGTTAGAGAACCACCGGAAGACCTGGGAGTACTGGACAGCTGTTTCGTCCTAATTAGGGACTCTTCATCAGTATGCACTCACTGGGGTTCGAACTCAGGACCTTCTGATTACAAGGCGAGCTCATAGACCATTGAGCCACTGGGACCCGATCCAATGGTCAGTGCATGAATTCTAACTTCTGCCAATTCACGACGTAGCGTGACTACTTCGCAATGTCTTCTTCGATGAGTTACTGCCTCATCTTTAAGGAGTTTGATATGAATTACCGATATTTCGACGAAACATTCATCTTAGCTGATGGGAATGTAAACACAGACGAGATGTTGCTGAAATTCAACAACGTCCACCCTTCGCTTACTTTTACTTGTGAAGGGGAGCAGGATAGTAAACTACATTTCCTGGATGTCTTGCTAAGTAGGCGAAAAGATGGGTCACCTGGAAGAAGCGTGTATCGAAAAAGCACATTCACAGGGCAATACACACACTTCCTTAGTTACGTCCCCATTAAATATTAAAGAAATGTCGCTAAATGTCTTACGAGCAGAGCAAGAAAGATGTGTATGGATGACCTCTTACAAAAGGAATTTGCATATATTCATGATTCCTTGACGGAGATGGGCAATCCGAGTAGTTTCATAAAGAAACATATGAAAATATCAGAGAGAAAACCTTAGACAATGATTGCACGTAAAAAACCTCCATTTATTAAGTTACAATTTAATGATGGCTTATCCAATAGACTTCGTATTCGTCTCTTGTACACACCTTAGGCAATAGGTATTCGAACTATTAAATCTAAACTATGCATTCAAAAGAAGTTTGTACAGCCATTATCCCTCCCTTGTTGGCCTATTAAGACATAACCAAATGATGACTTCCACACCACTCCTTATTTATATTTTCAACCCCTTTCGTATCATCCCTTAATCTTATCTTCATTATAAACGTGTTTCATTTCCTTCCCTTACAAGTCGTGACCAGTGAGGTCCAATTAGAAGTCACGTGTGTGGATGGATGTCCCGCCAACGACAATGGTTGGGTTCGCGTTAAATCACGAATTGGTAGAAGTTAGAATTCATGAGCCATTGAATCGGGTCCCAGTGGCTGAATGGTATACGAGCTTGCCTTGTAACCGGAATGTCCTGGGTTCGAATCCCAGTGGGTGCGTACTGCCGATGATTCCCAAACTAGGATGAAACAGCAGCTGTCCAGTACTCCCTGTTGGTTTTCAATGGTTCTCTAACTGATATCAGTCCATGATCAACTCGTAAATCTAACATTACTTAATCGGTTCATTTGTTTTTACTAGTCTTTATCGGCTACTTCTAACAGAACATTTATTTGTTTAATCATGCTGTTTCTAGTTATTCGTGTTATCACAGATTGCCTCACTTTTTCATCCTAATTATTGATAAAACCATTATTATTATTATTACCACTACTACTATTATTGTGGTGAGAGCTGTCTATTAGCCAAATTGGTTGACAGTAATTGAGGTCAAGGTCAAGATGGACAGGCGAATACAGTTAACATATAGATGAAATGACACAGCCACAAGAGATGCAAGGTTAACTTTGTGTGAGAAACAACCAATCAACAGACTTTATTTTCTACTAACATTAACCTACAATAATGTACATCAAAATCTATGAATATGTGTTGATTTTCCGTAATAAACGTTCTGTTGCCTGACCCTTGTCTTCTGTTTTTATACTATTATAACTAATTGCACAATTTATATTCACCATCTGATTATCCTATGGACAGAACACCATGATTGGTTTATATTTGAATTTTTATTTGTAAAGTTATGTATATTAGAGTTAAGCCAGATGAGATCTAATTGAAAACACAATATTGTTCGCTAAAATGTGTTGTTCTAAATTCACTGTAAAAAACTATTGGTAAGAGACACACTTAGTTTAACTGGAGATATAAATCTCGACTTCGAAGGTGGCATATTTAGTCGACACGCTCTAATCAACATCTTTTCGACCTTTCTAGCTATTAAATGACCAAGTTGTGTATAAGAATATTTTCGGACTTCAAGATTTACCAAGATTGTCCTGGCGCATTTACTATCTATCGCTGAATCCCGATTTCTCACTTATCTACTAAATAGCAAATTTACAGCGAAAATTCTTGTTGTCTGTGTATACAGTAATAATAATAATAATAGCTTTATTCCAAACAGTATTTGTGGTACAGGTATGGAATTTTCAGCGTGCATTACAATATTGCATCTTATTACCTCATAAATTTTATAAGATTTTAAAAATTAAAAGCAACAACAACAAAAAGAAAAAAAGAAACAAAAGAAATAAAAGAGAACAGCATTGCATTCACATATTTAAACAATGCACCGCAGGATATGGAATATAAAATTAGTGTGTAATAGAATATGTGAGCAACAATATAATAGTAACAAAGAAAGGAGAACAAGAGCTAATGGGAACTATTTGTTAGAGTGCCGCAGTAAATTGATCATGTCATACCTAACAGTTTTCTCATCACATAACAGCTGTGCCAGATAAGGTATTGTGGAGTTTTTATACTTGGTAGTCCTGGCATATAGCTTCCTATAGTTGCTTCTAGTTCTACCAGATGAAATGCAAGGAGAGAGCTGCGTATAGAGAGGGTGTTCGGGGTCTGACAATATAGAATTCGCTAGTTTCTTACATGACATTATATGTCTATCCACAATGGTGTTAACCAGTTGGTTTAACGAGATCCCACTTCCCCTACTGACAGCTTTTAGTGCCCTTCGCTGCAAAGCAAAGTCTTTCTTAAGTAGTCCACAAAAGATTAGTGGGGAGCAGTAAAGAGGGATGGTTAGAATACAAGAGTTGACAAGTCAGATAACCTCTAGTGTGTGGATAAAACAGAATGACAAAGCTTAATTATTCAGTGGTGCATTATGTTATGCCTAATATTTGGTCCAACTGTGTCACTTCAATATGAATGCATTTAAAAAGTGAAGCAAAATCGTTGTAATTGGTTACAGGATTTCATTATGAGCTGACATCGGTTAGAGAACCATAGGAAAACCTGCAGGGAGTACTGGATAGTTATTTCGTCAGCCTAACTTGAGACTCTTCAGTAGCACGCACCCACCGCCAAATTTCAAACCCACGACCTTCTAGTTACAAGGCGAGCCAAATCGTAGACCATCAAGCCATTGGGACAAAGCAGTTGTCCAGTACCCCCGGCATGTTTTCCAATGGTTCTCTAACCTATGTCAGCTCATGATGAAATCCTGTAACCATATCAATCAAATCCCTACAAATCAATACTTGAACATAATCTTTGTGTTGACAGAATTCTCTATAGTGTTTCATATGTATTCCACACTTTCCGTTTTAAAAATTAAAGTTCTGTAGATATCACAGAATAAATACGGATATCAAACAGAAAAAGAAATGATCATCTACATACAACTCACCTAAACCATGAAGTACCAATTTGAATAGCGATAAATGTCCACCAGACCCAATATTCAATACCTGCTTAATATCTCTTTCATGACGTTTCTTTCGAAACAGTCCATGAGTTATTGCATTCCCATAATTTTGACAACATCCAGCCGATTTCCTATGATTTACTTTTTGATCTGGTACACTCGGCTGATCATCCATTTGATCATCACTCTCTTGATCAGACATTGATTTACAATAATAGATTGCTTAACGGAGATAGACAAGAAAGAGAGAAAGAAAAACTCGCACAAAACGTTTTACTAAAACATCTCTGAGTGACTTTTGAGCTTATAAACATTTGACAAAGAGTGTAAATCACACAATACACACCTCAGCATCAGTATCAGTGTGTGAATTGTGATTGGTTGATTGATGCATATACATTCATATCATATATGTGACGTCAAATAACGAGGTATTGAAATAGATTTTTTTTCGCAGACATCAAGACAGATAAAACTGTTCTTTTACTAACTGAATTCAGAGACTTTCAAATTTTGAAGATAATATTTGTAATACAAAGTGAGATACGCTAAATATGTTCTCAGATAGTGTAATGTCCCCCCCCTTGATTGTATCTGCTGTTTTCCATAGATCCTATTGTTTCTCAGCTTTAAAAGAAAAAGACACACCACCACTGTAATAATGGTAAAGATAAAACCAGTTTTAAGCTCCTTATTTCAGTAAAATCATTTGTTGTGTTGCTGATTTCATGTTTGGTGATCGCATATCCCTATGACCTAACGACAATGATGTTTAAGTTAATTTGTGTGTCGTTAAAGTATTCAGGATAATGAAAAACATAGGCGGTCAGCTTTCTGCATAAACTGTACACTGCATCATTTTCATCTTCGTGCTTCTTGTAAAAAAGTTTTATGTCCTCAGATAGAAGCAGTTTTCGTTTTGCAACGAGTATGGACAGTTTGGTTGCCATTTTGACTTCGAGTGCTTCCTAAAGACTAAGCCCACTGTATTATTCTTGTTCCTTTGGGTTCTGAATGGAACATAGGGCTTCAACAACACATCTAAATTTCATCGGGTACAATGCGGTCCCTTGTGTTTCACTGCAACATTACCCATTAGCTCTTATCGCCTCCTCAAACTGTCTGCATCATGTCACCCTGAATGCCAACCTCAACTCGTTGTTTCCCATTCTGGTTCTACTCGAGCTTTAGCCTGAACAGAGTATGATGCCACTCAACGATCTCATCAGCATATGTTTAATTCATTTCTTTGTGCCATCTTTTAGTCTGTAGGCTCTTGGTTGACTTGTCGACAGAGTTCCCTGTTGCTAATAGTTTCTGGCCGGCCATCTGGTATACAGTATCGAGATAGCGAAGACAAGTGCTGATGAAAGTCTGCAGCCTGTTGGAAATGTTCTTGGTGACGCTTCAAGTCTCTAAATCGTATAGAATGACGCATTTCACATTAGTGCTGAAAAGCCGAATCTTGTTACACGCCCAGATTCCCACAGTGGTTTTAGAGTAATGATAGTTTGTCTCTCTTTCATCATCCACTCCTGATTGGCTTTCAACATCTTGATCTGTGCTGCATGTAATTGAAATAATGTTGCCTATATGGGTGAACGAAGTGATATTTTTCAAATTTGTTGTGTTCTGGCTGACAGTGTGTCTTAGAATTGTCCTTTGTCTTTTCTAGCACTCTTCTTTACTTCTTTATTTAGTGCTATATACATTGGACTCACCTTCTCCTTCTGTTACCCATTTTGCGCTGAGTCATCTTCTCTTTCGTTACCTCTATCTCCTCTATTAGCTGCCAAGTGTCCGTAGAGAGCTATTCCTTTACTTGTCTCTTCTTCCTTCTTAAGACAGCTGAATAGGTTTCCTGGAACATCGCTTTCAGAGAGTTCCAATGTTCTTCTATACAGATTTCCTCAGTGATACTACATTATGTCTCCAGCTTTGTCCCGATAGCTGCAATGAATGTGTCATTTTTAGTTCTATCCTTCAGTTTCTGGATACTGAACTTGAATTGTAGTCTATCTTTGATTGTTTTTAAGGCCTTCAGCTTGACATTCAAGATTCCATTCACTGGATAATAGTCTGAGCCTAAATCTGCTCCTCTTCTCGACTTCATGTGCAGTAGCCTGTATCTCCACTCTCTTGAGAAACATAGAGGTGAAGCCTAGCTGGTTTTTGGCTTGTTCGTTAGGCTTAACCGTTGTTGGCTTGTGTGCATCTTTACGTTTGTACACGTTACCTGCAATCATCTGGATGTCTGTGAATATTTCTCCGTACTCATTCATTTTGCTGAGATCCTCCTGACCTACTGTGAGTTCTCTTCCTATGTTGTTTGCTCCCATTTTATCATTCATATCGACCATTAGTATTTTGATGTCGCCATCCAAAATCCTATCCATTACCGTTTGCAGATGTTTGTAGAAATCTTTCTTATTCTGCGATTAGCACTGAATAATTGTAACTTTCTCTCCTTATTAGTTGAGTCTTGCTGTCGTTATCTTTGAGGAGATTTTATCCTATTGCGTAAGAGCTTTGGCTGCTGTTGGTAGCATCATGATTGTCACTGGCTTAGTATGCTCGTGATTGGTTGATTTCCCTAGCCTATCGGTCAAACAAGCATTATAATGTAGCTGAGTGATATCAGGGAAACTGTATCACGTAAACAAGCTACCAATCAAATCGTTCTGATGCACAGAATAAATGAACGTCAGCAAATATATATCATACTGTTGTTGGTCGTCAATAAATTGTCCTTTATTTGCATGACATGACGTATAAACAAACTGCCGACCGAAAATAATACAAATATTCATCAGGGAGTCAGTGAATTCCATCAAGATAAGTGATGCTTGAACTTTGTTCTGTATGACACGTGTGTTGTAATAAAAAAATGTAACTTCTCACTAATTCTAGCCTCTGTAATTCAAGTATTATCATAGTTTATTCAGAACAAGCATAATTAGACGTGAAAAAGTGTTGTCAATAAGTTATTCTACAGGCTATACAGTTAGAAATCTAATTAATGCCACTGTGTAATGGCCAGTGAAGACAAGTTAAAATTATACCGCAAGGCGTATGGTGGTACAAGTGCAATATGGAATAATAGTTATTTAGTTTTGATTATCATTCAAATGTATTTAAAGTGTGCAGCCATTAAGAAAGTGGAATAAGCTGAGATGAAACTAGTGGTTGAACTGTTCATGAATTTATAATCAGTAAAGATTTAATTTTCAAAGGGAAATTTATAGTCATCGGCATCAGCTACAGCATATATATATATATATATATAGAGAGAGAGAGAGAGAGAAAGCAGAGGTGATGAAGATTGCCGGGCAACATCAACAACAACAGACAACGATCACCATAAATGGGAGGAACCTGAAAGAAGTAACCTCCTTTACCTACATATTTGGGAAGCATCGTTTCAACTACAGGCCGACGGAACTGACGAGGATATCAAAGCAAGAATCATTGGGAAAGCAAGACAAGCTTTCACTACTCTCAAGTCTGTGTGGAGGTCAACAGCACTCAGCATGAAAATGAAAATAAGATCCGGATTCTCAACTCCAATATGAAGTCAGTGCAACTATATGGAGCGTCATGAAGAGCATCTCAAACAAACTACAGATCTTCACTAACAGTCGTCTTCGCTCAATACTACTCAAGACCAGATGGCCGGCCAGAAAAGATTAGCAACAGAGATCTCTGGCAATGAGCGAACCAACACAGCAGGAACTGAATGTGAAACAAATAGGCAGGAAGAAATGGAGATGGATTGGCTGGCCATACTCTGAGGAAACAATCCATCAAGTGACATCACTAGACAAGCCATCACTCGAGTGGAACCTGAAAGGGAAGCGGCGAGTTGGTCGTCAGTGCGAGGGTGACTTGGAGGAGGTCATGTGAAGAGGAGATGAAAACGTGTGGGCAGACTTAGAGCGAGGTGAAGACTCTAGCAGGGAACCGAACGCAATGAAGACGCACGGCTGAATCCCTATATTCCTCTAGGAATTAAAGGAAACAAAAATAATAATAATACAGTATATATATAAACAAATAAATAGCAGGAGGGAATGGAGATGGATTGGATATATGTTGTGGAAACGGTTGAGTGACATCACACTCTGTGCAGGCCATAACTCGAGTGGAACCTGAATGGGAAACGACAAGGTGGGCTTGACAGTCAGGGTAGCATTGAGTAGCTGGTGTGTGAGGAGGAGATAAGAACTTATGTGCAATCTTGCAGTCAAATGCAAGAGACTACAGTGTACAGGGTTAAATGTAGATGAGCTGGTGAGACCCTCTGTTCCACTTGGAAGGCAAGAGAATAATAATAATAGTAAACACATCAGCACCATTGGTGAACGATTATCAAGAGTTTTTATATGATGGGAAGAATCTCAGCATGAATACAGAGGGCTAGTTTCGCATATGCCAGTTTACGACATCTCTGGCGTAGACGCGATATCCGGCTACCGACCAAAGGGCGTGTGTACTGCTTAGCAGTCCGCTTCGTCCTCCTTTATGGCTGTGAGACCTGACCACTGAAAGCGGAAGACATGAAAAGATTAGCTGTCTTTGATCATAGGTGTCTGCCTTCTATCCCCCGCGTGAAGTGGTATAATGAGGTGAGCAATACTGAGGTTAGGCGTCGAGTGCTAGGTAAGGAGGGGAAATCAGTCGACGAGACTGTGATGGTTAGGACATGTGTTACGTATGAACTAGTCATCGCCTCCCTCGACGGGCAATGTTAGCTGACTTGAATCGGATCAGGTTGGAAAAGAGCTAGTGGTGGTCAAACCAAAACATGGCACCATTCAATGAAATCTACAACAGTTAGTCTAAGCCACGTAGGAAGGTGCAGACTTCCTGGTTGGGGTTCTCGGGACGGTAAAAACCAATGGTTGGAAACAATTGGTGACATGGCTCAAAATCGTTCTCAATGGCTGGTGCAGATGCACCCACTCCTTGTGACTTATGATTTCCAATGAAACTGTGTTGTTCTTCGTTATTACTATACCTTTGTCTCACACCTCTGTTTACTGTCTATATTTTGCATTTCTTCTACTTTCTTCTCTTGCTTTGTGTGCTACATGAAGGGAGTGTGGCGACTTGAACTGCCGCAGATATGTGCAGAGTTCTATGTCGAAAATAGACAGACAGACATATGATGGGAAGAAAAAGATTGTGTGTGTGTATGTGTTCACTTCACTGCACCAAATTCATTATTCTATTTGATAATCTTTCAATAATGGCACTTTTAAGTTTACATCAAATCATCGTTATTATTTCACTATTATTACTGTTATTTGTCACCCTTGGACTTACTACATCTAGCCTACCCTATTTGTTATAAAATAATCCCAGCGTAAATACCCCTTGAGTCATGAAAAACATAAAAGACAGATTCACCGAAGAAAATTTTCTTAATCGACGAAATCATCTTCAGAGGCTGTACAGTCGTATTTATACTTACGAAATATTTAGTGGTCCATTATTGAGTAATAGGGGTGGGTGATATAATTGATGTAATTACTCAAAAGTGGCTTTAGAAGTGAAAATTAAAAGTTGTAAATTACATGGTACTCAACGGAACAAAGATAGAAATTTGATAAGGTTAAAATTGCTATTGAGTCAGAATACAGGTATTTGAGTGTCAATTTAACAAGTGTGAAGAGGGTGTGAAAATGTACAAAAGGAGCATATGAGAGTGATGATAGTGAATTAATTATTAAAGTAAAAGCAAACTAAAATTAAAATTGAAAATTACAAAATAGAGAAGAAATCGATGGGGAACTGGAGCGACTCAGACAAGTCCTCATAGAGAATGGATATCCTCCAAGATTTATCAAGAAAAACATGAAGTTAAGGGAAAAGCCTGAAAGAATACAGACGGTGCCAAAGAAACTGCTATTTATGAGTGTTGAATTTAAAGGTGATACCGCAGCTGAGATCCTAAAGATCACTGAGGAAAGCCTTCTTTATGGCTGAGCTACGTATCAATTTCTACACCCGACAAATGATCAACGGATGTGTGAAGGATAAACTGCCGCTTTGGGCCACTTCATTGTGTGTTTATAAATTCACCTGCTCCTCTGGAGCTAGTTATATTGGCCGCACAAAGCGACCGCACACTTTCCAAACGCATCTCTGAACATTATTCGGCATGGTTAGCAGAAGGACAATGCAGGACAATTACTAGCTCAATTCTCGAGCATTTGGTGAACTCAGACGACGTAGCTCGACCAGAGTCGTCCTTCAAGATCATCTACAAAGTGAGGCCAAATGGTACAAAGGGCGTCAAGTTTCGGCTTTTGTGTATGGCGGAGGCACTGGCAATTCATCAATATAACCCTGAACTCTGTATACAGAAAAAGTTTGTCCAGTTTCTTATTCTACCTTGGTCTTAACTTTCTCACCAGTCGTTCCCTGTTAAAAAAAATTTTGATTTTGTAAGTATAAATACGACTGTACAGCCTCTGAGGATGATTTCGTCGATTAAGAAAATTTTCTTCGGTGAATCTGTCTTTTATGTTTTTCATAATTCCAGCGTGTTAAAGAAAAAAATCACAACATGACAAGATTTTTCTGAACGTTTCTGTGTGAACGCCACCACAACTTCTTCAGCAACAGAATTATTCGGATTTTATTATAAAACACATTAAAATATATAGTGAAAATTTTTTACATACATCGTAGTCAGTTTATTTGAAGGTCACTTGTCGATAGACATTTGTACCAATAGAAATGTGCATAAGCAGTCCTCATATATTTTTGTAATGAATAATGTCAAATTCTATTAATATTTATAATTAACTATTTGGCATTTTGTGACTGTTTAACACAAACTAATATCTGTGACTGTGTAATATTATTGGATTTACATGCCCAAGTTGACCCTAAGTCAGTGAGTCTATGGTTTTGATATCATTTTTGTTAAATGTATTTGACAGTGATACTAGTGCTACGGTTTTTTGTTGTTGTTGTCGCTGCCTTTCTTGGTGTGATTTTTTTCTTTGTTGTTCCGACTGCTTTATTTCTTGTTTTCCTGATTTTAAAGAGAGCAACATGAAAAGTCGCTCCTCTGTGACTTACACACATATGTAACAACCCCCTTTCCAGGGGTAAGGCTAGCAACCACACCCCACAAACAGAACTGATACAGAAATTTCAGTATGAATGAGTCTCCTTACGACAAAAGAAAACGTCTTTGTGAGGACATGGAACGTCCGCACCATGTACGAAACTGGCGAAGCTGCCCAGATCGCAAATGAGATGAAAAGATATGGTATTCAAGTGCTGGGAATATGCGAAAGCTGATGGAATGGGAGTGGACTCATCAAGTTGTCAACGGGAGAGTCAGTGATCTACTCCGGTCACCCAGAAAAAAACCACACGCACACCGAGGGCGTGGCTATCATGGTGTCACCAACCGCATTGAAGGCCCTGATGCAATGGGAGGCGATCTTGCCAGGATAATGACTGCCAGATTTAACTCAAAAGGAAGGAGGGTGACTATTATACAGTGCTATGCACCCACAAACAACGCAGACCTCAAAAAGAAAGAAGAATTCTATGGACAACTACAGGAAACAATGGACAATACTCCAGTTGGTGACATTAAAATACTAATGGAAGACATGAACGTCAAACTGGGACCAGACAACACAGGAAGGGAACTCATCATGGGTAGAGAAGCACTCGGAGAGATGAATGAAAACGAAGAACTCTTCTCTGACTTCTGAGCCTTCAATGAACTAATGATTAGAGGAAGCGTATACAAGCACAGGGATGTCCACAAGGCTACATGGGTGTCACCAGATGGGCGAACCAAAAACCAGATTGACTTGATCTCAATGCTGCTCAAGGCGGTGGAGACGCAGCTTACTGGACACAAAAGTAAGAAGAGTAGCAGAGGTTGACTCAGACCACTATCTCGTACAAGGAACACTCCAAATCAAATTAAAAGCTTTCAGAGAAGCAGGAGCTGCAGATAGACCACAAGCCAAGTTCAACACTCAAAAACTGAAGGATCAGGACACAAAGGACATCTTCACTGCAAGCATAAAGGACAAAGCCGAGACACTAACGAAGAGACCAGCGTTGAAAAACACTGGAACAACCTGAGGGCGGTGTGGAGTCAAACCTACATGGAAGTTCTAGGCAGAAAGAAGAGACAGGACAAACAGTGGCTCAATATGGACACTTGGAGACTGATAGAAGAGAGAGGGATGGTGAAACAAAAGATTATCCAGTGCGCCGACGAGCAACAAAAACAGGATTTGAATACAAACTACAAGACACTGAATAAAAGAGTAAAGAAGAGTGCCAGGGAAGACAAAAGAAAGTATTATGAAACCATGGCAAGTGAAGCTGAACAAACTGCAGTGCAGGCAAAGGAGACCTGGCAACACTCTACTGAACAACTAGGTTCCTATCGGGGAAGAGATCAACAGAAATTAAGCCAGTGAAGGATGAAAAGGGGAAGTCAATCATCAAAGATGTGGAGCAAAGGAAACACTGGGTTGAACATTTCAAAAGACTTCTAGATCAACCACCACCTACAACGCGCCCAATATTACAAACAGCGGGAGCACAGACACCAGTGAACATCAACCCCCAACGAGAGCAGAAGTTCTGAAGGCAGTCAAGATGCTAAAAACTGGAGAAGCAACAGGACCAGACGAAATCCCGGCAGAAGCATTGAAAATGGACCCAGAGACATCAGCGAACTTGATAACACCACTACTGGAGAAGGGCTGGAAAGAGGACAAGGTACCCGAGGATTGTAGGAAGGCTACTCTTTTCAAAGAGACAAGGAAAGGAAATTTAAGTCAGTGGAAGAACTGGCGCGGAATTATGCCTCTGTCCATCCCAAGCAAAATACTAAGCCGCATCATTCTGGAGGGAATCAAACCATCCCTGGATGAAAAACTTCGACCAGAACAGACTAAATTCAGGAGAAACAAGTCATGTGTTAATCAAATCGCCACATTATGGATCATCATCGAACAAAACTTGGAATGGCAGTCACCTCTCTATCTCAACTTCATCGACTTTCAAAGGACTTCAACAGCGTCGACCGAGAGCCGATTTGGAAGCTACTTCGCTACTACGGGGTGCCGCCAGCAATTGTACACCTCATCCAACAGCTGTACGACAATGCTGTATATGAAGTAATTCACAACGGGAAACTTACGGAATCCTTCGAAATTA
>OX235272.1:457058-472990 GCA_944472155.2 Trichobilharzia szidati
CTTAAAAATTTAGCTAAATCTCCAATGCATCCAACACCTAAAATTGACTGTACACGATAGTTGTGTTAAAGGAAAGCACAGAAATTAGCGCATACACTGAAGTGTATTCTACTTTCAAGTTGTCGTTTTGGATGAGTCATAGTATACAACCATTCTTCACCAATGATAAGATATTTAAATTCTGGTTTCTCTGTACCCAAATGACATATTGAACTAGACCAAAATAATAAGCGATCATATTCTTCACGGCATAATTTACGTTTAAGCAGTTTTTCAATTGCATAACCATTTTTGTGCATTGAAGAACTTTTAATGACTACTACACTGTGAGCAGATTGACAAATAATATTAATAATAATGATGAGCAAATCCCAATAGTCGACCAATCATGTGATGTGAATAAACTTTATTTCTACCCTTCTGATTGGTCGATTTTTTAGGTTGTACTTTTGAATTACGTTTTAATTGTACCTATTTTCTTTATGTTTCTAAACTTATTTCTTTGTTTGAAAATTTCTTCATTGTTTCGTGATAAAAAAATTTAATCAGTGTATGGAAAGTACTCAACACTGATCATTTCCGTCAGTAAAATGCGCTTAAATCGATCAATAAAAAGTGGTATTCATTTGAATTTGTGTGTGTGGTAACCGATTCAGTCTCAGATAAGAAGTGAAAGTTCTCAACCAACGGATTCTTTTGAATGAGGCAAAAATAACAGCGGCTTGTGCAGATTGAGATTTCGTCTGCTTTTCATCATGTGTTTTCAGCCTAAAGAAATTGCGAAGTTTATGTACAGAAACAATCACATAAGATGTCAGTTTGCAACGACAGAAGACAAAGGCCAGGCAACAGATCGTTTATTCAGAAATCAAGAAACATTTATGGATTTTTATGTACATTATTATTGGCGTTATTTTTGGCGGAGAAGCAACCTCTTCTGATTGATTGTTCTCTTGCTAAGGTTATTCTGTACTGCTTGTGACGGTTTCTTAGAAAGTTAAAGCATATATCTGCGAATTGTATTTGTACACGTTAAGTCTGCTGTGATTGGTTGGTGAGTTCCTCAAGGTTAATCTTTGTAATTGTCTTTTTCTCATGACCCCGATTTGGGACGTGAACATCGACGTAAGTTGTTGTCTGCAATTTTTGCTTGCAGACATCTCTCACTACAAGTTGACAGGAGGCTCCAAACTTAGTGAACAGTGCTCAGAAAACTACAATTTTATAGTTTATACTAAAGGGTTTAAGTTTGAATAAAAACCACTACATGCATACAATGATGGTAAAGGAGTTACGTAATAAACACAAGAGGTGAGTAAAATGATGAGTAACTAATAAACTGATTAACAATATAGTGAGTTAAACTAAAATCATAGAAATAAGAGACAAGCGAATTTACAATTAATGAAAGGAGGGTGGTATTGAAGTTAAGGATTATGTAATCAAATGAAAGAGAGAGAAAGTCAAGACGTTCAGTTACTAGGAGAAGGAAAGACTGATAACTTTCTTTCTGAACACATAAATTTGCTTTCAGGCGTTTCATAGAGATTGCTTCGGCAAACTTGAAGAGAACTGAAGTGTTTTGTCTAGTGATAATTTTAAAGGATTTCACAATGTCCACTTCATGACCCGTATCAAGTAGATGCCTGGCAATGGCACTTTTGAAAGCATTTGTTCCCTTGAGACGTACATGTTCAGAAAATCGAAGTTATCTGTGATCCTGTTTCTGTTCTAATTTAACTGCTCCCGCAGATATATGTAAATTTGTATACACAGCAAATAAGCTTGGCGAAACTCAAACTGAATGTTGGGTTGTCAACTGACTGCATTCATATTTCTCAGATAGAAAACAGTACACTGTATATCAGGGAAGTCGTCCACTTGATTGCTTACTGAGGTTGGCGTCCCTCAAGGCGCTGTCCTTTCTGCTTTTCTTTTTTCTTTCTTCATGCATGACTTGCCTCACTCTGATGATGACATGAGCTTTGTTAAATATGCTGATGATCTAACTGTTTCAATGCTTGTTAACTCTCAGCTAGATTGTAGTAAGATGATCAGCTTTCTATCGGGAGTCAGCAAACGGTCTTAAACTAAATGCTTCCAAATGTCAGACTGTTAATTTCAGTTTCTGATGTAAAAGAAAGTTAAGTAATGAAGCTGTTAATTCCCATGACCGCTGCAAAATTTATGATATTGACATAGAAATCAAGTCTGAAGTTAAATTTCTTTGACTAATTCTTTCTTCTGACCTATCCTGGTCTTCCCATGTCTTATCAATTTCTAGTAAAATATCCCGTCTGATGCTTTACATTAAGAAGTTAAGGCACTTGAGCATAACTCAACTCCTCCTCCTCTTACAGTTTATCAACTCTTGCATCTTAACTATTCCTCTTTATCCTTCACCATTGTTCTTTCCTGGGTTGCTTAAAAATGACTATGTCATAATTCGTAGAACTCTGAAGACTAACTGTCACTAGGGCGAGTGGTGGTATCCCGTTGGGCCATATCGTTGACCCCATCATTGATAGGCAATTGATTTCATTCAACAAATTTGCTATATGGATTTCGTCAGACTGTAAGCATTCACTTTACCCCCGAAGCTTTCGCCCTGTGTCTCCTCAGGTAAAACGAGAAGTCATTTCATCAAAAGACTCTACGCGCGCATCTCTAAGTATAAAAATTCCACGATACCATATTTTACATGCATTTTATGTGATGAAAATAGTGCCACCAGCAAACAAACAATTCTATCCATCCTTATTCCACCAAGCTCTGTTGTTATTGTTCTTATATTTATAATCCTCTCAATTTTTGTTTATTTTCTCATAAGTGTAAACATCATTTAAGATCTATAATAATTGCCATTTTCTGTTTTACCCCTCACCATACCATATCAACAGAACACTAGATTCAATAATCTATAACATGCTTAAATTTCCAAACTGAATCGACAATACTGTTTGAAACAAACTCACTGTTATTATTATTAGAGTTACTATTCTAAGTTTGTACTTTGCACATTTTTGTCTCTATTCCTACTGTAAATGTGTAAAGATTTGTGAGTTCATTTTATTTGTATTTTGAGTCAATTAGATGTAATATTGTGACAAATGCTGAGAATCCCATTCTCTGGCTTGTTCTGGCTTTGTAAGATAGTGTTTTGCCTCATGCTAATTTGCAGCTATTTGGACAAAAATCACTGTGCGTCGGTGGCACAGCGGTTAGGACTCTCGCCGACCATGCACATGGTTCAGGGTTCGATCCCCTGCCGACGCACACTTGATGTCAATGGTCGGCCTGAAAAACTGGGCTACCTATATCACATTCATTATAATTAAGGTTTTTGTATTTCCCAATGAATGAAAAAACAAAACGATATTGTTTTTACTGACGTTTCGCTATTTAATGCTAATAGCTTTATCAAAGTATTATTATTATCATATACCAAATGCCCAAATTTTTTCAAACCTTAATATATGTGTAAAACTTGGGCACTGTCGTAGTAAGTAGTTCCACATTAGTTTGTTTGTTAGATATATCACACAGGGATGAAACAGTATTATTTACTGGATGACGTTTTGAACAAAATTTATTGTTCAAAATCATATCAATTATAATCACACGACTTCGAAACTTGAGTTTTATAGTTTTCTTTGTTTTCTCCCATTTGTTGTGGGGTTAGTAGAATTTTCCAGATATCGGGGACAGGTGATGAATCATTCCTATTACATGTATTTGCAGTTGATTCGATAAACAAAGCTTCTGCTATCAATCTCTCCCTCCACCCTGTTACATCAGATAATAAAAGTGTCATCTTATCCCATCCAGCCTATTGTATGGTTGTGTGTAATTGCATGTAGTGTGTAGTGCTATAGCTGAACTATTCTCTAGATTTGTTATCTTATTCGGGTCAACTAATCTAGATTTTGCTAAGTTTTTATGTTCAGCTAATCTGACTACCCCTGTTCTACTAGTTTGACCTATGTATTTGACCTGACAATCATTGCAGGATATTAGATAAACTAAATTGTTTTGTTTTAAAGGCTCTACAGGATTGATCCTTTAACCGACAAGGTTTGTTTCTAATTCAATTTATGGGTTTGAATACCATTTTTATTCCTGCCTTGTTAAGAATTTTGCGTAAGGCTTCCGAGGCTCCTTCCTTGTATGGAATTACTACTGATGATTTAGATTCCTTATTGTTGGTGTCGTCATTAATATTATTATTACCACTATTATTATTATCACTATCGCTACTATCATTATTTATTTTATTTTTACATTTCCTTACATATTTCCTGATTAATTTACCCCGGTAATTATTAAGTTTCAAGGCTTCTTTTATGTGTATCAGTTCCTCTTTTAGATTTTCTTTAGTACTACTTAGGTTTTGTGCTCTGTCATTTAAACATTTCACCAATCCTATTTCTACTGACATAGGATGGGATGATCGGAAGTCTAAATATCTGTTTGAGTGTGTGGGTTTCCTGTAAACACACTAGCGTGTTTAACTTCCCATCTTCTTTCCTTTTTAAGTTGCAATCTAACATTTTTCAAACCTATATCACATGCTGAAAATTCCACACTTGTACCAAAAGTTAGGTGTGGAATCAAGCTATAATCAAAAAAAATTTGAGTATTGTCCATTCCATATAGATTTTCAGTAAACTGATCTCTGGAGACTACCATCATCCAGGCGTTTCATAGCAATGTCAAGAAAATTAAACCTCTCATAACAGTAACATGCTGTAATATGAAATGCAATAAAAAGCTTCTCGAAAATAAGAGATCATGGGTAGAATGAAGATATTGTGGTACATGAATTATAAAATCGTGTAATTTACTAGAAAATTCTTAATAATTAAATAAGAAATGCGAAAACTATTTGAGTTTAGCTCATTTTATGACTTTCATATGAACACAGGTATAAATCGTTTAATAGTGACAGCCACCATAAGTATCATGAGGCTTGAACTTGGTTGTATTATTATTATTGTTTCCTTTACTTCCTCGAGCAACATAGGGCTTCAGCTGCACGTCTCCATTGCGTTCGGTTCTCTGCAAATATATTCACTTGCCTCCACGTCTGACCACATACTTTCATCTCCTTTTCACATCACCTCCTCCATGAAACCCCACCCTCTCACTGACGACCAACTAGCCACTTCCCATTCGGGTTCCACTCGAGCGATGGCCGGGAGTGTGATGGGAGGAACTTGATGATGGTTTGTTTTCTCAGAGTATGGCCAGGCAATCCACCTCCAATTCTTCCTGCATATTTGTTGCACAACTGGTTCCTGCTGGGTTGATTCGCTTCCAGAGATCACTGTCGCTTATCTTTTCTGGCCGGTCGTCTGAACTTGAGAGAAGTACTGAGCGAGCATAACCGTTGATGAAGGTCTGTAGTTTGTTCGAAGTTGCTTTCGTGACCCGCTGGCCAAATCTCCGATTCCTACAGTGAGTGGCGTTGACCTTTAGAGGTTGACGGTATCGACGTTCGCTAATTGTACGGAGTATACTAACGCAAGGTCTTATACCAACAACTTCTATAGTGTTCACTCTTCGAGTACCAAAGATAAAGCAAAAGATCAGATTTAGTCGTCCAAAGTACGTGATATATTTCGGGACCAAATCGTAAACCGTATTTATTGCTTAGCTAGCTAGTGATCGTGCACGCACGTGACACGACGGAGTACCAAATGGCGAGGATGCTTGACCGGAAGCCTTCAGCTAAACAAGTCGTCTTAGACAGTGAGGGTCAGCATCCAATGTTGAGTGATGATTGCTGTGGTCAATAATTTTGGGGAATTATTTACAGCTACATACCTTTACATTGGTGTTGACAATACTGATCTTATTTTCCATGCTGAGTACTGTTGACCTCCAAACAGACTTGAGAGTAGTGAAAGCCTTTCTTGCTTTCCCGATCTTTGCATCAATAATATCCTTATCTGTCCTGTTCGTATGTAGTTGAAGCGATGCTTCCCAGATAGGTGGATAGGTAGGTAAAAGAGGTTACTTCTCTCAAATTTCTCTCATTTATGCTGATTGTTGTCTGTTGTTTTTGCTGTTGCTGTTTCTGTTGGCCAGGAATCTTCATCATCTCTGTTTTCTCTATGTTCACCTGAAGTGGAGGCCTATCTTTGGTGCTTCTTCTTCTGCCAACATGTTACTCTTCACTTGCATTTCTTCCAGTTTGTGGGAAATCAGACATATATCATCGGCGAAGTTCAGATCCTCCAAGTGTTGAGGATATCTAAAATAGTCCCTGTATTATACTTCTTCGTGGATAAACAATTTTTTTTTGATTTTACAGCCTTTCAAGCTAATTTATTCATAAGATGGTTTAATGGCCCAATAGACGGAATGGAGATTGTAATCCGGTACAACTCACTGTGTTGCTGAGAACATCTGATATACCAATCAAAATGTGGAATACTTTGATGATTCGGGTTACAAACGTTTTCCTCACAGAAGAGGATAGAATCAAAAGAGATGAATTATGACAAGCTTAGTTACTAATATAAACCAATATATAGGAGAATTTGAATAAAGGTAATTGGGTTGCGTAATATATGATTCTCGAAATGATGTTGAAAAGTAACGGTTACCCTCAAAGGTTCATTAACAAGTACGGAAGATCTGAAGACTCAAATGTAAAACAAATCACAGTGGAGAAAAAGCCCATCTACATTCAACTTGATTATAAAGGTTAAAATATTACAGCAATTGTCAACAGAAGATTGAGGACGTCACTAGCCAGAGCCTATCCTGCAGCTAATCTGGTTCCCGTCTATCGAACAACTTGCTATTTGGTGCAATCAAAAATCGATAGATATCCTTCTCGTATATACAAATTTACGTGTGTCTGCGGCAGCAGTTACATTGGGAGAAGAGAAAGAAGGGCATACCTACGGTTTTCTGAACATGTACCAAAAAGTCAATGTCTAAAGGGAATAAATGCTTTAAACAGTGCCATCATCAGACATCTCCTTGACACGGGTCATGAGGTGGACGTCGCAAGATCGTACAAAATTACCGACAGGCAAAAGAGTTCATTTCTCCTCAAGTTTGCTGAATCGATCTCCATCAAGCGCCTGAATCCTGATTTATGCATTCAGAAAGAAGCAGTTATCAGTCTTTCTTTGCCCTGGTAACTGGATATTTTCACCTCTCTTTCATCTGATTACGTAATGTCAAAAGTTTCCATTGTGTATGATCATTATTGTTTGGGATAAAGTGTTTATCATATATATACATATATATATATATTGACTAATTAATTTTGTGTTTTTGAATTAGGAAAAAATGTGATTTCGGTGGAGATTTTTGTCTAAAAATGAACTCTGTGCAAGTATGGGCAATATTTTGTGCTCGAAACATCATCAGTAAATATTACTGTATAACACTGAGTGATTTTATCAAAATACAATTTTATCCATAATGGAGTTATACTCTACCACAGTGCCCAAGTTTTATCCTTGTATCAAGTATGTTAAAATTGCTTCTGTAGATACACTTAATAATGACTTCGCCCTGTAAGCAGCTGATGAAAAGCCAATGAAATAACCGTTGATGGTACCATATTATTCTGCAAAATCTATTGTTCTTACTTTATTCAAAAAGGTAGAATTGATTGAAAAATTCAGATTTTCATACAGCTTTCTGGCTTCTCTGTCTGAATAATTACAGCAACTGCAATACTAAGGAGATGCGTGCATATTATCTTCATCTAGTGTCTTTTTACTCTTGTAGAATGCTCTAAGCCACGATCTTACTGAGAATGACTTCAAGTACTGCGATCCCTATGGAACTAATGCTTCTATAATCGAGAAAAAACAAGTTTTTCGGAAGATATGCCAAAAAGAAGGCGCTATTCCTTAGTCGATCACGTGAATAATTCACCTATAAAGATGGAGACTGAATAAAGTGTGCTAAATGTCATGTAGATATGATGGAGAAGATTTGTAGCTCAGGTGGATGATTTTGATGTGGTTGTGTTCTCTGAGCTGGATAGTTAATTTGCGAAGCTTTCATCACCCTACTAGGTGACATCTTCAGCGCATACTTCAATTTGTTGAAGTGAGCTTTTAGATTTCTCCACGAGTTTATTAATCATCTCTCCTGGTGACCTTGGACGTGATTGGTTGTTTTTGTGTGTTCTCACACCTTCTAGGCTACTTGTATTGGAATTATTTCTTTGACTTGAACTTTGACCTTTTGTGTGTGAGGTTTCTTTCTTATCGGTTGATAAATTTTGTCAATCTCGATGTGTTTATTGATTGACGATTCACTGGAATGCCAAGCTTCTAAAAATTCTCTAGCATTCTTGGTGTTTCCTCTGTCTAATATTTGAACATTGTCCCAATCGAATTGATGTCCATGGTTGTCTGTATGTAGTGATATGAGTGATGGAGTGGATGTCATGTCTTTTGACGGCTAGCTTATGATCATGGATACGAAGACGAAGGGGACGTCCACTTTGGCTAATGTAGTGTTTTTCGCAGTTGTTACAATTTATTTTGTAGATGATGTTGGTTTTATCTTCTTTCGCTGTTGAGTCTTTTGGTTGACATAGAGCCAGCTGAGTGAAGTGATTTTGTTGGTTTGTGTGCGACGTCAATTCCTAAAGGTTTGACGAGTCTTGCAGTGATTTCTGATATATCCTTTATATATGGCAGGGCGACTTTCTTTGTGCTTTCCTTGGGGGCTTTCGGTTTGATAGGTTGGCTTGGGGTATATGTCTTTTGATGAAATTCCGTGGATATCCATTCTTTTGAAAGACGCCCATGAGATATCTTTCTTCAATTTTCCTTAAGGTGGGAGTGCTGCAATGAGTTCTGGCCCTCTTGAATAGTGTTTGTATGCAATTCCTTTTGTGTGTTATTGGATTGTTGTCATTGTAATTCAGTATTTGATCTATGTGAGTTGATTTTCTATAAACTTGGGTTTCTAATTCCCCTGTGGTTGTTCGCTCGACTAAGACGTCCAAAAATGGGATTTTGTTCTCGGATTCCTCTTCTCTTGTGAATTCGATATCGCTGAAGACGTTGTTTATTAAGTTGTGAGTTTTATCTAACTCGTTTCTTTTGATTATTACAAATGTGTCGCCTACGTAACGTATCGAAATTTTGGGTTTGACCTTTGGTAGGATTATGTTTTCGAGCCTTTGCATCACTGCTTCTGCAATCAAACCTGATATTGGCGATCCCATGGGTGTTCCTTTGACTTTTTCATATATTTGGCCATTGAATTGGAAGTACGTTGTTAGGCATAGCTTTATGCATTCCATCCAACTTGTGTGTTGCAATTTTGATTGTTGTGGGAGGTGTTTGTCGTTGCTGAGTAATTGTTCCATGGTCTCCTTTGCTAGTTTTTGTCCGATTGAGGTATATATTGCTGTGACGTCGAAGGATATCATAATTTCTTGTTCATCTATATGGATGTCTTTGATTTTTTCTAAAAATTGGACAGCAGAGTTGATGGAGTGATCACAAGATTCCGTTAGGTGTTTCAGTTTTCTGTATAATTCTGTATAATTCCCGTTGGTCATAACGGGATGGTTGGCTTGTGTATTTTGGGTCTGCCGTAGAATCGGGGTTGGACTAGTTCACTGTGTTTCATTCACCATTGGTGACGTTTTGTGATCTGTCCAGTTTTCGTGAGATTGTCTAAGGTCCTTTGGATGCGGTTGTACAATGATTGTATGGGATTAGTTGAGAGTTGTTGATGTACGTCCTAGTCTTTGAGTAGTTCTTCAGCATCCTTGGTGTATACTTTTCTTGAGAAGAATAAGAAGTTCAGCAAAGATATCTTTCCGGCGATTTACTTTTCTGTCCACCACAAATGTAAATCATCACCTGTCAAGTGATAGAATGAAGATAATAATAATAATAATAGCATATTCTCATTTTTCACATGAGGGACGCCAGTTTACAGGCATCATCAATTCGATAAATTACACATACGATTAGTAAGTATAGTTAGTAATGATAATATTTATTCATTCAAATATAGGACACACAAGTTGTCTGGGAATGGATAAGAATTTGTAGCGGTAAATAATTCCCCAAAATTATTAACCACAGCAATCATCACTCAACATTGGATGCTGACCATCACTGTTTAAGTCGACTTGTTAAGCTGAAGGCTTACGGTCAAGCATCCCCGCCATTTGGTGCTCCGTTGTGTCACGTGCGTGCACGATTACTAGCTAGCTAAGCATTCACCTCTACCCGCGATTTTGTCCCGAAATATAATACGTACTTTGGACGACAAAATCTGGTCTTTTGCTTTACCATTTGGTACTCGAAGAACGAACACTATAGTGGTTGTTGGTATAAGATCTTGCGTTAGTATAATCCGTACAACTCGCGAAGTCGATACCCACGGCCTCTAAAAATTATTTAAGTTAAATATTTAAATTACATGATTTACGGTTAAATAACATGGTTGTTGCCATTTTATCTTTAGTTTGTGGGGAAAATCGGATAACTGGTGATTCAATGGAACACACCAACAAATATAGAGATATTGACTTCGTATTAACAAAAAAAACCCAAGTATGCGTTGGATGGATTACAGATACTTGGGAAAATAAATAAAGCTTGAAGTCAATTCCCTCATAATACAATAAATGCGTCTTACAATAATACATTCCCACTTTATGCACATGAGAGACTCCAGTTGACAGGCATCAACAATATCATAATAATGCACACATGGAGTAAACATGTCTAAAATTTTTCACTAACACAAAATGTATATACAAGGGAAGATAATGAAATATTGACCGTAAGTACACTCTGCATAAGTTAAAACAGTTTATATGGCATAATCCTAGGCACAATTATCGTTCGAATTTGTTGAACATGAGCGAAACAACTGAGCGTTGCGTTACATTCGGTCGATATGGTGGGCTAGTCACAAAAGTATAAAAATGGCTTATAGAACGTTACTTAGTTTACCGTAAACGATGTTTTAAGCAATATAAACTGCAAAAGGCTCACCACAGCAGTTATTATCCAGTTAGATATGCAGAGAAGTAATTATAATTCAGCAACCCAAGCTTACAACAATTCTAAACTTATTCTAACCTATTCTTCGATAATGCCTTTTTTATGGTGAATGAAGATTTTATCTACACACTATGTTCTGAAATGACGCTGATCGTGCTTAAAAAGAGAGCTGGGTGCTGAATTAAGTCTTTTCGTTCTGAAGTAACGCTAGTCCGCGCTGAATATGTCCTGTGAGGGCTGAAACAACGCTGATAAGCAAACGCAGTAGGTTCTGATCTACTCCTGAGAATGCCTAGAAAAAGAACACGGTGCTGAATTAGTGCCAATCATGCTGAAAACCAGCACTGAGTTCTAGTCTGTGCCATTAAAGAATCCATTTCAGAACAGATTCAGAAGTTACTCACTATAGAAGGTGAGAATTATTTCAGAATTAGTGAGATTTAATTAAGCATTATGGTAAGCTTGGGAACTGGTGAATTTTTGATTCTTTTCGGTCTGGAACTTGAGTAACTGCGAACCAATCCATACAAAAATGTCGAAAGAGGCATGCAGGAGCAGAATTTTGCCATCGAATGAGTCACTGGTATATGAGATGCAGCTATCAGCATATTTTCGTCATTTCATAGATATCCAGATTTATTGACGCTGTATAGGTAGTGATTTGGATTTGTCATCATGACCTTCATATGTTTCAGCATCCATAAGGAATCAACTAACTCAGAGTTAACTTGGGTGTGTATTAAATTCCCTTTGACCACCGGCATATTTGTTCATATTACTCCTAATTCCCATAGCAAATAAGGTGCCCCAAACAACTAATGGTGTGAATGGCACAAGTGCCGTTGCTACCAACGGGACAGACGCCGAAGAAGACGATGTTGACATCGATGCTATTTAAACCCTGCTTCCGTGTTGCCGCATAGTTTTAATTGACCTGCCCTCTGTGGCTTCGGCTTTTCTTTTATGTTTTCACTGGGTTTATTCGAATAAATGTACTTCATAATCCCATGATTGTCATTTTGCCCTTTGGTAAATAGCTTGAGCTGTGTTGTTCGGTTCGTTTGTGTAGGAGTTATTGCTGTATGTATCAAGTGTCAGATGAGTGCTCATACTCAGACGGGTTAATTGCGTGCTAAGAGTGGTGTGTTTCTTGTGATCGCTCGCTACTTCTTCTGACGTTCTCGACGGATTTGATTAGTTATTTTTTTAATCACATGGGAACTTGAGGTATACGTAAGCTCCGAACGAGTTGGTCGCTCACAAACCTAGATTTTTGCTGTTGCCGTATTGAGCATGGAAATTATGGGTGGTTGTATGTGCCGTTAATATCTTCGTCGACCTAGGCATTAGTTCCTAATGTCCCGTGAAGCTGATGTGTTACTTTTGTTATTCCACAGCGTGTATACCCCAAGGTAACAAATAGCAAGATCCCTGTCATTTTTATTTGTTCTTGGTGGAGCTGCTCTAGGAGTCCTCCAATGCCTACCACGCCTGAAGAACTCCACTTTATTATCTAACGTCCGTGCTTGTTTCTCGCCAGTAGCTACGTTTCCCACCATAAATATTGTGAAATTTACATAACATTATGACACACTCATTTGATGGCCCAAGGCTCTACTAAGTTTGGTTTTCTCCTCTAACTCTTCTTCGTTTCCTGTTGAGTGTCGACGTTATCCTGACCTGAGAAGGTTCAGTCTTTGTTTGGAATTTGTAGGTCCAGTGTACTTGTGGGAGATCTTGACGCACTTAGGAAGCCATGGGGTGCTCCACATCAAGATAGCTGTGTAAAACACTGAAATAGAACAGACGAGAGACAACATGCGAGCACTCAATGGCGCTATTCGGAACAAGCAGAAAGTAGGAGATCGGAGCATGTTCAACTATGGAAGTGAAATGTAGTTTGTCAGGATAGCACAGCCCTCTGTCACTGTTCTTTATTCCAAAATTACACGCACCTGACCGAATGGTTACTGACTCTCATTGAGATCCTTGGGGGTATGTACTTACACTGTATATTTGGTCTAGTATATGCAGGGTCATTGATGTTGGGTTGGAGTAAGTAGCGCTCTTTAACAAAGTAGTTGTAGTTTGTATACTGTATACTGTATCGATGACCCTAGCCACGTCATCGATGTCTGAGTAATGGTCGCTCTTCTCTTGTGGTGGAAGACCCTTGCAGTCCAGGAGCTTTAGAGCCCCATTGAGAGTGACTATGGCTTCCGTTATACGAAACTTAGTCTTACTACAGCAGTCATTGCACAGCCAGTTCGCCAACGCTTGTATGCTGCAGGAGTTGGGCTTGTGCACCTACTATGAAACCACCTCTTGCAGTTATCACACTGTATTCCTCCTTCAACCGGAAATTGGCACATCACTATTGCACAGCGCTTCTTTTTGACAAGCATGCTTTTCAGAATGAATTGGGACAGAGAGATTCAAATAGGTTTTTATATATACATATATGTATACATTGTCCTGGTTTTTATGGGGAACAATCCACAAGGTCGCCTCTCTCTAAATTATAAATTGATGTAACAACCCCCCTTCTCAGGCGTGAGGCTAGCAACCCCACCCTGTAATCAAACCTGCTACAGAAACTTCAGCACTATGTATCTCCTTGAGACAAAAGAAAAAGTCTTTGTGGGGACATGGAATGTCCGCACTATGTACGAGACTGGCAAAGCTGCCCAAATCGCAAACGAAATGAAAAGATACAGAATTCAAGTACTGGGAATATGTGAAAGCAGATGGAACGGGAATGGACTCACCAAATTGTCAACGGGTGAGTCAGTGATCTACTCCGGTCACCCAGAAGATAACCACTCGCACACCGAGGGCGTGGCTATCATGATGTCACCAACGGCAACGAAGGCCCTCATGCAATGGGAGGCGATCTCGCCCAGGATAATAATCACCAGATTCAACTCCAAAGGAAGGAAAGTGTCAATTATACAATGCTATGCACCGACCAACAACGCAGACCTCGAAACGAAAGAAGAATTCTACAGACAACTACAGGCAACAACGGACAATACTCCAGCTGGTGACATTAAAATACTAATGGGAGACATGAACGCCAAACTTGGACCAGACAACACAGGAAGGGAACTCATCATGGGTAGAGAAGCTCTCGGAGAAATGAATGAAAACGGAGAACTCTTCGCCGACTTCTGCGCCTTCAATGAACTAGTGATTGGTGGCAGCGTATACAAACACAAGGATATCCACAAGGCTACATGGGTGTCACCAGATGGGCGAACCGAAAACCAAATCGGCTTCATCTCAATCTCAAGGAAATGGAGGCGCAGCCTGCTGGACACAAAAGTAAGAAGAGGAGCAGACATTGGCTCAGACCACTACCTCGTACAAGGGACAATCCAAATCAAATTAAAAGCTTTCAGAGAATCAGGGGCTGCAGATAGACTACAAGCCAAGTTCAACACTCAAAAACTGAAGGACCAGGACACAAAGGATATCTTTACTGCAAGTATAAAGGACAAAGCCGAGACACAAATCAACACTGGCGAAGAGGTCAGCGTCGAAAAGCACTGGGACAACTTGAAAACAGTGTGGAGTCAAACCTGCATGGAAGTTCTAGGCAGAAAGAAGAGACAGGATAAACAGTGGCTCACTACGGACACTTGGAGACTGATAGAAGAGAGAAGGATGGTGAAGCAAAGGATTCTCCAGTGCACCGACGAGCAACAAAAACAGGATTTGAACGCAAGCTACAAGACACTGAACAAAAGAGTAAAGAAGAGTGCCAGAGAAGACAGAAGAAAGTATTATGAAACCATGGCAAGTGAGGCAGAACAAGCTGCAAGCGAAGGAGACCTCGCAACACTCTACCAAACAACTAGGTACCTATCGGGCAAAAGTTTGACACAAATCAAGCCGGTGAAGGATGACAATGGAAAGTCACTCACCAAAGAAGTGGAGCAAAGAAAACACTGGGCTGAACACTTCAAAAGACTCCTAAATCGACCACCGCCTACAACGCGCCCAACAATACCAACAACGGAGACAGAGCTACCAGTGAACACCAACCCCCCGACGAAATCAGAAGTCCTGAAGGCAATCAAGATGCTAAAAGCTGGAAAAGCAGCAGGACCAGATGGAATCCCAGCAGAAGCATTGAAAACGGACCCAGAGACAACAGCGGACTTGATGGCGCCACTACTGGAGAAGGTGTGGAAAGAAGGCAAAGTACCTGAGGATTGGAAGAAAGGATACCTATTCAAACTACCAAAGAAAGGAGACTAAAGTCAACGCAAGAACTGGCGCGGAATTATGCTCCTGTCCATCCCAAGCAAAATACTAGGCCGCATCATCCTGGAGAGAATCAAACATGCCCTGGATGAAAAACTTCGACCGGAACAGGCTGGATTCAGGAGAAACAAGTCATGCATTGATCAGATCGCCACATTACGGATCATCATTGAACAAAGCTTGGAGTGGCAGTCACCTCTCTATCTCAACTTCATCGACTTTGAAAAGGCATTCGACAGCGTCGATCGAGAGGTGATTTGGAAACTACTTCGCTACTACGGAGTGCCACCGACAATAATACATCTCATCCAACAGCTATACGACAATGCTGCATGCCAAGAAATCCACAACAGGAAACTTACGGAACCCTTCGAAGTGAGGACAGGAGTAAGACAAGGCTGCCTACTATCGCCAATGATTTTGATAGCATTATTAGAAGACGGAGATTATCTGAAAAATGTGATGTATTAGCGCTATACATTTCGAACAATCTGATCACACATTTACTTGTCAAGTCAATATATATGGAAAAGTTAAATTAAACAAGGTGACAAAAAAAAGAATTAAGAATAATTAACACAAACGTTTGGTAATCCAATCAAATAAGGATTACCAAGGTAGGTTAAGAGTAATAACAAACTGTTT
>OX235272.1:473490-518253 GCA_944472155.2 Trichobilharzia szidati
ATTTCAACTTCAACTTTCTGGGTGTTATTATCATTATATTATTGTTCCCTTTAATTCCTAGAGGAACATAGGGCTTCAGCCGTGCGTCTCCATTGCGTTCGGTTCTCTGCTACAGTCTTCACCTGGCTCCAAGTCTGCCCACATGCTTTCATCTCCTCTTCACATGACCTCCTCCAAGTCACCCACCCTCGCACTGACGACCAACTCACCGCTTCCCTTTCGGGTTCCACTCGAGCAATGGCTTGTCTAGTGATTTCACTTGATGGCTTGTTTCCTCAGAGTATGGCTAGCCAATCCATCTCCATTTCCTCCTGCTTATTTGTTTCACAATCGGTTCCTGGTTGGTTCGCTCACAGAAATCTCTGTTGCTGATCTTTTCTGGACATCTGATCTTGAGTGGTATTGAGCGAAGACAACTGTTAATGAAGGTCCGTAGGTTGTTTGAGATGCTCTTTATGACACACTGGCCAAGTCTCTGATCCGTACAGTAGCACTGACTGATTTCACATTGGATTTGAATATCCGGACCTTATTTTTGATGTTGAGTGTGGTTGACCTCCACACAGACTTGAGAGTAGTGAAAGCTTGTCTTGCTCTGATATCCTCGTCAGTTCCGCCGGCCTGTAGTTGAAACGATGCTTTCCATGTAGGTAGGTAAAAGAGGTTGTTTCTTTCAGGTTCCTTCCATTTATGCTGATTGTTGTCTGTTGTTGTTGTTGTTGCTGTTGGTGGTATTGCCCAGGAATCTTCATCACCTCTGTTTTCTCTATGTTCACCTGAAGTCCTATCTTCTCTGGATGCTTCTTCTGCCAACTTGTTGCTTTTCGCTTGCATATCTTCCAGTTTGTGGGAAATCAGACATATATCATCGGCGAAGTCCAGATCTTCCAAGTTCTTTGTGTGAGTCAATTTTATGCCTGTTTCCCCATTACCCACTGTTTGTCACATTATCCAGTCTACTGCAATCTGAAAAATCATTGGAGATAGTAGGCAGCCTTGTCTTACTCCTGTCCTCACTTCGAAGGATTCCGTAAGTTTCCCGTTGTGGATTACTTGGCATGCAGCATTGTCGTACAGCTGTTGGATGAGATGTATCATTGTCGGTGGCACCCCGTAGTAGCGAAGTAGTTTCCAAATCACCTCTCGATCGAAATTGGGTGTAAAATGCAAAATTTTAATTTCTGAGAACTGTTCATTAGTTTGGAATTTCCTGTCAACTGACATTCTGTAACGTTTGCAAGTATGTTAAAGTTGCTTCCGAACATAAACTTAATGATGTCTAAAGGCTGTAAGCAGCCGCTGAGAAGTCAACGAAGTAAGCACTGGTGGTGTCATTTTAGTCTGCAGAAGCCACTATGAGTGTTCTAAACACCCGAAAGCCGTTTTGATCATTCGGAACACAGCACCAGAGGTGGGTGCACCCATATTGACTCAGCTGAGATGCTGTGAAATCAGTTTGCATCTTCTGAGCTGTGAAATGATGTTTAGATCACTTCTGTCTGGCTAGTAAACACTACTGGTTGTTGATGTGATTGGTTTTCTAACTACTCATTTCAATCAATCAGTAGTATATACCATCAAGATATTTTGCTTGCTGTCTAGATGGAATAGTTAGCTAAGTAAAGTATAATTAGTCAGAAGGCCTATAGAATAATTTAGAACACTTTCATCAGTAGGGTATGGGATATTAATCGGACAAAATAATGATTCATAAGCATGGGCAGTCACAGAGTTAGTGATGGATTTCCTTACTATCAGAAGGACGATCAGAAATAACAGCATCATTATCCAATTCCTGAGGAAGAAATATGAATTTTGAGATGACGAAAAGAGTGTTCTGTGGATCTCACTAGACAATGTTTGCTTGAAAGAACCCCGTTTTCCTGAGCACTCATCTTCCGTAGCACCATCAACCGGGTGCTTCAACAATCCATGAAAGTCATGCTTCACACTTACTAAGATTATTCAATGATGCACACGCCAATATCAAGTTCACTGTGGAACATGAAAGTGACGGGAAGTTCTTCTTCCTCGACATCGCCATGGAACGCCTAGTAGACGGTAGTCTTCGAAAGTCAATTTATTGAAAGTCCACATGGAAAGGACAATACTTACATTTTAATGGCTTCTGTCCAAATAGCTATAAACGAGCACTGGTCAAGACTCTTTACTATAGAGCAAGAAGAATATGCTCTAAAGAGAAACTAGAGGAAGAGATTGAGTTTCTTGAAAAGACATTGAAGAGCAATGGGTACCCTCAAAGGTTCATCAACAAGTATGGGAGATCTGAAGTCACAGATGTAAAACAAATCACAGTGAGAAAAAGTCAATCTACTTTGAGCTTAATTATAAAGGCGAAAACATTACAGCGATGATCAACAGAAGGCTGAGCACATCACTAGCCATAGACTATCCTGCAGCTAAGCTCGTCCCCGTCTATCGAACAACTTGCTCTTTGATGCAATCAAAAATCGTCAGATATCCTTATCATGTTAACTCAAACTATATATACAAATTTACATGTATCTGTGGGAACAGTTACATTGGAAGAACAGAAAGAAGGGCATATCTACGATTTTCGGAACATGTACTAAAAAGCTTACGTCTAAAGGGAACAAATGCTTTAAACAGTGCTATCCCCAGGCATCTCCTCAACACGGGTTATGAGGTGGACGTCGAAAAGTCATTCAAAATTATCAATAAGCAAAAGAGTTCAATTCTCTTTAAGTTTGCTGAAGCCATTTACATCAAGCGCCTAAAACCTGATTTGTGCATTCAGAAAGAAGCAGTTATCAATCTTTCTTTGCCCTGGTAACTGGATATTTTTCATTCGAATGCAAGATGCTGAAAAGTTTTCAATGTGTATGATTATTATTGTTCGGAATAGTGTTTAATATTGCATATATATGTATATATTATTAGTGTATGCGTATATTGATCGATTGATTTTTGTTTAAAATGAACTCTGTGCAAGTATGTTAAATTGTTTTTGTAGATACATTTAATAATGTCTTTGCCCTGTAAGCAGCTGACGAGAAGGCGACGAAATAAAAGATGGAACCATTTTATTCTGCTAAAACTGTAATTGTTGCTTTGTTCAAATTTATTTGACTTTCGTCGACACTTCAAACTGCGTTTACGTCAATTTCAATGTGTTTGTGGAAGCAAATACATAGCTCAAACGTACGGAAAGGAGATTGTCTACTTGCATAATGCAGCATTTTCCAAGGTGGTTGAAAACATCTGAAGTCACAGTGCTAAAACGTTCAATAACAAAGTACCTTGTAGACTACAAACATGATATTGACGCTGTCAAGTGATGCAGTGTTGTCAGCAGACAAACAAACAGAAGGATGATTGCAACTGTGGAGGCTTTTGCAATTAGAGTTCATAAAGCATGTTTCTATGTTCAGACGGAAATGGTAATCACTCTGAATCTACCATGGTAATATGTCTTAGTTATTAGCTCTTATTACCATTATACCTAATTCATTTCAAACTATCTCTCGCCGGGAGAATTGTCTTAATTGGTTTCAGAATTATTATTAATTGTAGTAATATTCAGTTCGTAATTCTTGACATATTCAAGTTCCTTCACTCACTGATAATTAATTGTTTATTTAGGTGATATGATTGAACCTTGACGTATTTTACCGGTAATTTTATATCACTGTATGTAGACAGTATTCAGCTGAAGAGGAGGACTACCGAAATTCAATGAATTCATTAAATCGATCCCCTGCCGACGCACACCCGATATCTATGGTCGGCCTGAATTTGGGCTACCGATATCCATGCTGAAAATTCCACACTTGTACTGAAAATACGGTGTGGAATCAAGCTGTAAATCAAAATAATAAAAAATAATAAATAATTGTTGATGGTTTTAAATTCGTATCGAGAAATAAACGTTTTGAGAATGTATCCTACCTAACATTTCAAATTTACCCCTAGCGGTGTCTGTGTTCCTTGAGTGGACCCAATTTAAACAAACTGCCATAAAATACCTTGTCATCAAAGTGAATGAGGTTGGCCTGAACGATTCTAATGCCAATCGTGTATGCTTAGTTCGAAACTGAGAGGTTTTCATTGTATTCACCGATTTGAGATCGAAATGTTTTAATTCATGTCTTACCATAGCTTTATCCTTATTCAGGTTAATTTGGCGTCCCCAGTACTTCCAATGCAATAGAATGTAGTTGCAATTAGATTGATAAAGTTGGATGAATGCGTTGTTTCGAAGCTTAAATCTTCTACATGGTAGGAAAATTACTATATTCGTCGAAAACAAACCCCAAAAATCAATATGTGGCTCTCAAATAGTATTCCAATATACAATGCAAATCTTTCATAGAAGTCGGCTGTTAATTTATCGGCATGTGATTTCGAAGTCATAAAACGAGTCACCCTCTGAATTTAGCTATATGAATGGATTTTGAAAATTATATAAGAATCAAAACTCTTTATGGGATGAGCACGGACTAATATCAGTAAGCGAAACATTGGACACCAGGGAGTACTGGACAGCAGTTTCATCCTAGTTTGGGAATCATCACCGCTAAGGTTCGAAACCAGGACCTTCCGGTGGTAAGGTGAGCTCGTATGCCATTCAGTCACTAGGATTCGATTCAGTGGATAGCCCATCAATTCTAACTTCTACTGATTCGTGATATAGTGCATTCAACAACCAATGTCATCAGTGGGAATTACATCCTCACACGTGGCTGGATGCAGCTTACAGGTCACAACGTCCGACTAGAGATTCCATGAAACTCTGTCGTGTAGCAAGTTGCTGGTTTCGAATCCCAAACTAGGATGAAACAGTCGTCCAGTACTCCATAGTTTTCAATGGTTCTCTAACTGATAACAGTCCGTTGTCAACTTGTAAAACAAATCTTTTCCTTACAAACCAACTATTGGAAATCAAGACTCTGTCATTGTATCACTTGGAGTGAAAGGTAATTTAGAGTCAGAACTTTTGGGAACACAACTCTACTGCTACCAGTGTCTATTTTTTGTAGTTGCAAAAATTGAGGAGGTTTCAGTTCAGTACAACCATTTTTCATCAAACAAAAGTAATGCTGTGAAGTCAACAACTCGGTGATTCTTCCTTTAACTACTGTATAAGCTAATGAAATAAAACAGTACAAAAGCCACTGGAGTGAATTTCGCAACACATTGCGATATTCGCAAATCACTTGTTAGAAAAAAGGCATCTGTCATGCACAATGTTGTGCACAGGACTGCAGGTGAACACAGAGAAGACGGAGGTGATGAAGGCAACCAACCAACAGCAACAATGACCTGCACTAATCACCATCAATGGGAGAAATTTGAATGCGGTTACTCCCTTCTTTTATCTGGCCAGGAAGAACAGTTACAACCACAGGCAGTCGGAACAGATGAAGATTTCAAAGCCAGGCAGAATCGCAAAGGCAGGATACGCCTTCATCAACCTGAAACAATTTTGGAAATCTTCCGCATTCAGCCAGCATAGAGAGCAAGATTCGCATTTTCAACGCTAATGTCAAATCGGCCGGTCCTTCTATACGGGTCAGAAACTCGCAGTGCGTGTGACGAAGAGGATTGCCGACAGGTTATAGACATTCGTCAACAACTGACCCCTCCATTGTCTCCATACTGGAAATCAAATGGCCAGAAAGAATAAGCAACAAGAAACTATGGGAACAAACCAACAGGTGAGAGTCGACCACTCAACATATAAGTAGGAGAAAGTGGAGATGGATCAGGTATATGCTGAGGAGGCCGTCGAATGACATGGCCAGGCCGTAGCTTGATTGGAATCCTAATAGGAAGCAACGAGTGCGTCGTCGGCGTGAGGTTTACTTGGAGGAGATCGTGAGAGTTGGAAGTGATGAGAGAGTTTGGTCAGTCGTGGACCCATCTGAAGAGGATGGCAGAAAATAAAGGAAAGTGGAGATGTGTGGTTGAAGCCCTATTTTTCACTCGGAATGCGAGGGAATAATAATAATTTTTTGCGACACAAACTGCTGAACTAGTTTCAGGATTCATCTACCTAAAGTGGCAGCCAATTCAGACTGATGTGTCAGTCTTCCAGTATAACTTGAATGCCCATATACTCATCTCAGATAATCTCCTTAGTTACTTACTCTTATATCACAGCTGTTTACGTGTGTATGCGTGTGCACCAGCCTCTGAACAACATGTGACCAAGAGTATTACTATGAAACAGAGAAAAGTGTATCAAATTTCACACATAAAGCCGTGATATAAACAAAAGTACATCAATTGAACTCCATTATCAAGTAACTAATAAGTGGGAATTAAGTAACGTGTGAAATTATGAATGCATAAATAAGCTTAGTTTTTTTATAAAAAGCATTTAGAATACCGATAAAATGAATAATTACAATTAACTAACAAATAACTTACAAGAATATTTTCTAGTCGATTGAAATTTCCACAGTAATTTAATTGATTTTCCTGAGAAGGGTCACCAGCCCCGCACTCAAACATCCTTCTTCACCTGGGCTTCAATTCGGCTAGAAAACTAGCCAACTAGTAAACTGGGTACGCCAAGTCATAGAGTGGAACCTGAGTGGGGCATCTGAGGGTGACATGGAGGAGATCGTGTAAGCAGGAGTTGAGAGATTATGGACAGTCGTGGACTCAGCTAAAGGGGGCCGTAGAAAATAGGAAAAAGTTGAGATGTGCTGTCGAAGCCTTTATGTTCCACCTGGAACCCAAGGGAACAATAATAATAATAATCACTTGCAAAAGTTTCTCCCTAATATAGGCTTCAGCTAGTTAAGTAACTACAAACAGTTAGTTATCCAGAACAGACGTTCTTCATATCTGTCTGACTAAGTTTCAATGTAGATCTTGACACAACAGTGCAATAGCTCAAGGTGCCATACTGTATGTAGAAAAATATTCAGAACAGTGATAGTGAGCAGAAATTTACGGAAGAATAATCACACTGAAAAACATGACGAATTATTAGGACCGGGACATTATATAGAGTGAAAGTTACTCTGGGAAGTGTCGATAACAGCTTCAACACACTAGTTTTTAGCGTCTCGAGGACCCTGAACAAACAGTTTACATTTCTCAAGCTACAAATATCTTTTTATCTTTCTTATCCACATCTTTGCGTCATCTCCCTACCCATTATTTGTGACCTTGACCTGTACACAATCTGTCCTGTATTGTAATTATTCATGCCTTCTTGCCTTCTATAAAAACTGTGTATGACAAGTACTCGTGTGTGTGGTAAGAATGTCCGAAATGTGTTGCGCCAATACATTAAATGTTTCAAAAAACTACAGAAGGCTGAGCACATCACTAGCCATAGACTATCCTGCAGCTAAGCTCGTCCCCGTCTATCGAACAACTTGCTATTTGATGCAATCAAAAATCGACAGATATCCTTCTCATGTTAACTCCAACTATATATACAAATTTACATGTATCTGCGGGAACAGTTACATTGGAAAACCAGAAAGAAGAGCATATCTACGATTTTCTGAACATGTACCAAAAAGCTTACGTCTAAAGGGAACAAATGCTTTAAACAGTGCCATCGCCAGGCATCTCCTTGACACTGGTCATGAGGTGGACGTCGAAAAGTCGTTCAAAATTATCAATAAGCAGAAGAGCTAAATTCTTCTTAAGTTTGCTGAAGCCATTTCCATCAAGTGCCTGAAACATGATTTGTGCGTTCAGGAAGAAGCGATTATCAGTCTTTTTTTGCCCTGGTAACTGCATATTTTTCATCCGAATGTGAAATGATGAAAAGTTTTCAGTGTGTATGATTATTATTGTTCGGAATAGTGTTTAATATTGCATATATATGTATATATTATTAGTGTATTCGTATATTGATCAATTGATTTTTGTTTAAAATGAACTCTGTGCAAGTATGTTAAATTGTTTTTGTAGATACATTTAATAATGTCTGTGCCCTGTCAGCAGCTGTCGAGAAGGCAACGAAATAAAAGATGGTACCATTTTATTCTGCTAAAACTGTAGTTCTTGCTTTGTTCAAATCTTCTTATTGCGTTGTCGAAATTCATAAAGGGAACTAATTGCTTTAAAAATAAAACGCTTCAAAGACTGATGTCACCTTCTTGTTAGGCCACCCTTAACCATTTTAGAATCAACACTGCTCATTGAGAAATGAGGTGTCTCGGAGTGCGTAACACGTACCGTAGCTACCTCAACTGAAGTAGCTTCACGATTTGATTTACTAACTTACCCTCCTTTGCCTAACAATGTATACATAACCTGAATATTATTCACCAAGTTATGCCACAATACCGGATATGGAGCTCAAACATCTCTAGTGAAAGACAATTGGTCTTTTCATGTCTTCCACTTTTTATGGCCATTTCTCATAGTCAAAAAGGAGGGTGGGGCAAATTATTGAGGAGTGCACACGTCCTTGTGGTAGACATCCGGATATCTCATTTATGCCAGACATGACGTAGGTTGGCAATTGCTACAACAGCCTTCTGAATCCGTGTTTACATTTTCCCAGCAATCAGCCTATTGGCCCCTAATGCAACTTCTCAAATAAGTGCAGTCATCAACATCCTCTATCGCTATAGTCCCTATTTCTTACCTGGTTGTGAGATAGAAAGGTGGGATAAAAATTTTATTGACTTCTCGTTTTGTTTATTTAATCTGTTTACTTTTCTCTCCTTTTTACAACTGCTATCATTATTATCAGTTCCACTTTGAACAGGCTCCAGTATTATTTTCAAGTTATCAGTTTAATTCGATCTATTCTCTCTATCTTATCAAAACTTATGCCTTGTTTTCTTGATGTATTGTTTGCCCAATAATCCTCCTAACTTTATATCTCATTCTAAGATTCATACACAATGAAATATCCTACATATTAGACAACACCTTTTATTGCTTGGTGTTTATTTGTGATTATAATCGCGAACACCAAGTCACAGGCTACATTAACATTATAGTTATTATTAGGGAAACTCACCCTGGCGTTTGAAGTTAGTACAGAAGTAGGATAAGGCTGCCTATTATCATCGATGATATTCCTTGTTGTAATGGATTGGATGGTGCATCAGACTGTGCATGAGAGTGAGAAAACAGAAATACGACGGATCCGAATTGGAGGGAAGCAGCGAGATAGTTGGTCGTCAGTGTGAGGCTGACATGTAGGCGGGGAAGGAAGAGGTGATGTGAAGAGGAGATGAAAGCATTTGATCAGATTTGGAACTAGGTGAGAAAACTTTGGCGGAGAACTGAACGAAATGGACACGTGCAACTGAATCCCTATATTCCTCTAGGAATTAAAAGAAACAATAATAGTAATACACTGGATGGGTCAATTGTGAATTTTGTTTAGTTTGAATAACGTCTTGTAAATCCCTCAAAATGTGTTGACGGATCTGGATTTCGCGTGGATCATTTATGTTTAATGTCTCAGAAACTCGAAGGCTTACAAGAGAAAACCAAAAAAATAACTGAAGAAGAAGAAAAAGTGAAGGCAGGACAGTTTTCAGGTCAACATAAAGGAGATGGAGGTGAGGAAGATAACCAACAGTTACAAGAGAAACAATCAGCACCAATCACCATCAAGGGGAGAGATTTAACAGAGGTTACTTCCTCCACTTATCTAGGAAACATCGTTTCAACTACAGACGACAGTACGGATGAGGATTTCAAGTCTAGAATCAGAAGTATGAGGAACACAGTCATCTTTTGCATTCAGCCAGCATCGAGAACAAGATTTAGATTTTCAACACTACTGTTCAGTCAGATAGTTAGTTCTTTTGGCGAAGTACAAGAATACAGTCTCAGGAGTGCGAACGCTCAAATGACCTTGAACGCCTGCCAGTCGTTGGTTGAGGAAACTTACCATTATTCTAGCGCGAAAATGAACGCTGTTCATGAGCTCAGTCGTATACCCAGGTCACTGACGGGTATGTATTCAGATGTACACAGTGTAGGAAGCGAATAAGTGTGTGTACTGGTAAGTGACACTCGGTTAATTGTCTTCTAGGAACTTTCTTTGAAAAGTCGAAACTGTCTTTGACCAATATCATGTTTCTGTCGCATTACTGGGTTTTAAAGTCCGGGTGCGATCAACTGCGGCTCCAACAGATCATACGTTGACGTCTACTGTGCAGTGGTTCCAGTTTTGTAGAGATTTAGCCTCTTGGAAAATGAACAGTATTACTCAGGTGTCGGGAGGAGTCGGTGTAGTCGTCCATATCGATGGAACCGTTCTTATAAAGAAGACGTACAATCGTGGACGAGCCAGAGCTAACAACGTTTGGGTTCTGGGAATTTACGACACCCAGATTCGCAAAGGATTTATCGAACTGATTCCAGATAGGAGTGCTGATACACTCCTCCCTATTATTCAGAGGCTCGTCTTACCACGCACCACCACTCACGCGGATGAATGGGCAGGATATAACCGACTATCGCAACTGGGATATATACATCATCGAGTCAACCATTTGGATGACTTCGTTGACCCCAGAACCGGTAATCATACCAATTCAATCGAAGGTTTCTGGGGAAGACTAAAAAATAGAATCAGAGCCATCAACGGATCTCAAAACCAAGTTATTTTCAGTCATCTGGATGAGTATGTGTATAGAAATTGGTTTAATTTAAAAACTGACACTCCCCATTATAATTAGGAGTCTTTTTTATCATATATTAGACGAAAATACCCTGTTTAATGTTTTTTATGCTTTTTTATGTAAATATACGTAAAATTTTATGCAAAAATCCTCATTTTTCCTGATTGGTCGGCTCAGGGGCACTCGGGCATTCGTATCCCTATTGTAGAACTTTGCCGTTCTTTTATATGGGTCAGGAACTTGTCGCCCATGTCTCGGAAAGCATTTTCAACAGCCTTCTGCGGACATTCATCAACAGCTATCTTCGTTCCATAGTGAAGATTGATGGCCATTCAGAAAGGATTAGCCATAAGAAACTCTGAGAATGAACTAGTCAACAAATATGCCTAAGAAAGTTGCGACTGATTAGGTGTACGCTGAGGAGACCACTGAGTGATATTGCGCTCCAGACGAGACCTCGAGTAGCATCCGAATGGGGAAAGATGAGTGGGGCGTCCGAGAGTGACATGGAGGAGATTGTGTGAGGAGGAGATGAGAGATTATGGGCAATCGTGGGCTCAGCTCAAGAGGGCCATAGAGAATAGAACAAAGCTGAGATGTGCTGTAGAAGCCATATGTTCCACCTGGAACCTAAGGGGGTGATAATAATAAAATAAATGTTAGTAGTGTAATGGAAGAAGACAAGATACTAGGTAACAGAATGTTTATTTGGAATTAGGTATCTCTATATAGCTAAATTGTGTACACCTTATCTGAAAATCATCATTTGCACAGACCTTCCGCGTTGTGCTACTTCTGTCCTGACTACTGTGCTCCTCTGTCTTCTTTTCGTGTCTTCGATGTTTTTCCACAGTTGATTGGTTCTTCATTTACTCTATTTGACGTCAAATCCAGGTCTCTGGTATTTGATATTTTTGTGTGTCGTTTAACGTCTCTTGATATACTACTGATAAATGTCATCAATAGTGCACACCACAGTAGTTGTAGTGTGATTATTAGAGGTATGTTTTGGCTACTGAATTGAAAGAATCTAGAATTCACTGGTCGTTGAATTCCAGTCCAGATGTAGCTTCATGGTGCCCCAATGCTGAGCTTGTCGAATTGGAGACCTGAACATTCTCATTTTGACGGCTTGTGACATCATGACTGTGGTGAGAGCTGTCTACTAGCCAAATTGGTAGACAGTAATTTACGTCAATATTTACGTTCCCAAGATTTGTCGTGGGAAAATGTGAACGAAGACTGATTCGAAAACCGACCACAGCAGACTTTGCGTAGGCGGATACAGTTAACATATAGATGATCTGACAGTCAAGAAACAGTCACAAAGAGATTAAAGATTAACTTTCAGTGAGAAACAACCAATCGGAAAACTGTGTTTGTTTACTTAACTAAACTACAATAATGTACATGAAAATATATAAATATGCTTTGATTTCCTTAATAAATGATCTGTTGCCTGGCCCTTGTCTTCTGTTGTTACATGACTACTGACGAGTTTCGAAATAGGACAAAATAGTCATTAGATGCTTCCTAGTTTTCAATGTTCTTTGATTCGTTATCTGTTCGTGGAAAAAATCAACGTTGAATTGAGACAATCTTCCAATTAAATATCAGTAAATCAAACTACTTAGTCTCCATGGTTGTCTTTATCAAGATTCACTGGAAAACATAAAAATTAGAGATCATACCATCTGAAAATGACTTCACTGATAAGGCGAAATTTATTTGGACGCGCATGTAGGTCGAGGTACATCCAGACGAATACTCCTAAATAGGATGAGACGTACTGCTGGTTAATTGGTAGAATGCTGGCTAACCACCCACTTGGTCCCAGTTCTGATTCCCACCCATAAACGTCGATTAGCCGATGGTAAACGGGGGGCACACAGAGTAGTAAAAATAGCTTTATCCTGAACAGTGTTTATGTAATGTATAGAATTCTCAGAGGAGTTTATTGCATGATATTTTCTCTTCGTGCAGGAACTTCATATAAAAGATTAATTCACAGTAGATCGTGTGGCATAGTTCTGTAACAACAGAAGACAAGGGCCAGGTAACAGATCCTTTATTAAAGAAATCAACACATATTTATATAGGATTTTCATCATGAGCTGACATTAGTTAGAGAACCATTGGAAAACCTGGGAGTACTGGACAGTTGTTTCGTCCTAGTTTGGGACTCTTCAGCAGTATGCACCCACTGGGATTCGAACCCAGGACCTTCTGGTTACAAGGCGAGCTCGTATACCATTAAGCCACTGAGACCCGATCCAATGGCCCATGAATTCTAACTTCTGCCAATTCACGACATAGAGTGACCACCAGGCAATGTCTTCAGCGAGTATTTGTCCTCACACCCGACCTGCTGCAGCCTACTGGTCACGACTTCTCACTAGAACCCCAGGTAACTAACTACTTGAATAAGGCAAGTCGCTAGTGAGCAGGACCAGGTCCTGGGTTCGAATCCCAGTGGGTGCGTACTGCTGAAGAGTCGCAAACTAGGACGAAACAGCTGTCCAGTACTCTCAGGTTTTCCAATGGTTCTCTAACTAATGTCAGCTCATGATGAAAATCCTGAAACTGGAAAGGCTGCTCAGGTAGCCGCAGAAATGAGGGGATATAAAATAGAAGTGTTGGGAATCTGCGAGAGCAGATGGAACGGATGTGGAAGGAGCCAACTATCAACTGGAGAGACAATAATCTACTCCGGTCACCCAGAGGACGATCACGAGCACACCGAGGGAGTAGCCATCATGATGTCACCAACAGCGGCTAAAGCTCTCATGCAGTGGGAACCAATCTCCTCCAGGATAATGACAGCCAGGTTCAACTCAAAAGGAAAAAAGGTTACAATCATTCAATGCTACGCGCCCACAAATGCCTCAGAAAAAGAGAAGAAGGAGGATTTCTACAGTCAACTACAAACAGTGATGGACAACGTCCCAAAGAGCGATATCAAAATCCTGATGGGTGACATGAATGCGAAACTGGGAGGAGACAATACAGGAAGAGAACTCACCATAGGTTGTGAGGCCCTTGGTGAAATGAACGAAAATGGTGAACTCTTCTCAAACTTCTGCGCCTTCAATGATTTGGTGATTGGTGGCAGTGTGTTCAAACACAGGGATATACACAAGTCGACATGGATTTCACCAGATGGACACATCAAAAACCAGATAGACTTCATTTCAATCTCAAGGAAGTGGAGATGGAGTCTACTGGACACAAGATCGAGGAGAGGAGCAGATGTGGGTTCAGACCACTATCTAGTACAAGGGACTTTCAAGGTGAAGCTGAAAGCCTCGAGGATACCTGGGGATAGGCCACAATGCAAGTTCAATACGTAAAAACTGAAGGACACAATCACACAGGACATTTTCACTGCAACTGTCAGAGCAAAGCAGGAAACATTACGTGGCACCACTGAAGAATCATCCGTGGAAGACCATTGGAACTCTCTGAAGGTAATTCTCAACGAAACGAGTTAAACGGTTTTAGGAAGAAAGAAGAAACAAGACAAGGAATGGCTCTCAACGGACAGTTGGAAGCTAATAGAGGAGAGGAGAATGGTGAAAGAGAAAATGATTCAATGCAAAGATGGACAAGAGAAAGAGACGCTGAACTCAACTTACGCAGCACTGGACAAAGAAGTGAAGAAGAGTGCCAGGAAGGACAAAAGACAATTCTATAACATTCTGGTCACTGAAGCTGAGAAGGCAGCAGGCAAAAAAGACCTAAGGACACTATACCAGATAACCAATGCTGTATCCGGGAAGAGATCAACACAAGTGAAACCTATAAAAGACAGCCAAGGGAACCCAATTACCAAAGAAGAAAGACAGATTAAACAATGGGTGGGCCACTTCAAAAGACTCTTGAATCGACCACCACCTACAACCCGTCCAGTAATACCAACAACAGCACGTACACAACTGCAAGTTGACACCAATCGTCCAACGAAAACTGAAGTCTTGAATGCAATCAAGCTTCTGAAAGCTGGAAAATCAGGTGGACCAGATGGAATACCCCCTGAAGCACTGAAAGCGAACCCAGAGACGACAGCAGATATGCTGACTCCATTATTGCAAACGGTCTGGAAGGAGGGAAAGGTGCCTACTGACTGGAGGAAAGGTTACCTAGTGAAACTACCAAAGAAGGGCGACTTACAGGCTCTGCACGAACTGGCGAGGAATCATGCTTCTGTCGACGCCAAGTAAAATCCTGAGTCGCATCATCCTGGAGAGAATCAAGGACGCACTGGATACAGAACTCCGACCAGAACAAGCTGGATTCAGGAAAGGCAAATCATGTTATGACCAAATTGCAACTCTACGCATTATCATCGAACAAAGCATGGAATGGCAATCAAACCTCTACCTCAACTTTATAGACTTTGAGAAGGCCTTCGACAGCGTTGACCCCGAAGTAATTTGAAAACTACTCGAGTACTACGGCGTACCCGAAATATTCATCAACCTTATTCAACACCTCTACGACAACGGCACATGTCAAGTTATCCACAACGGAAAACTCAGCGAAGCGTTTGGAGTAAACACAGGAGTCAGACAAGGGTGCTTATTATCACCAACGATATTCTCAATTGTGGTGGACTGGATTATGCGTCAGACAGTGTGGAACGAGATGACAGGGATATCCTGGACCGACGTGAAGAACCTAGAAGACCTGGATTTCGCCCTTGGATGATTTATGTTTGATGTCACACAAAATCGAAGACTACAAGCAAAAACCGACAAACTGGTCGAAGAAGCAGCTAGAGAAGACAGGACTCCAGGTGAACATAGACAAGACGGAGGTCATGAAAATAACCAACCAACAACAACAACAGCAGCAGCAACATCCAGTGCCAATCACCATCAACGGGAGGGATTTGAAAGAGATTACTTCTTTCACTTGTCTAGGGAGCATTGTCTCAACTACACGAGGAACGGACGAAGATGTCAGATCGAGAATCGGAGAGGCGAGAAACACATTCATCAACCTGAAACCAATCTGGAAATCTTCGTCACTCCTCAGCATCCACAATGAAATTCGGATTTTCAATACAAACGTCAAGCCAGTTAGTTCTTCTATATGGATGGATCAGAAACTTGGCGGGTCACAATGAATATTTCCAACAGCCTGTTGCACACCTTTATCAACAACAGCTGTCTTCGTTCCATACTGAAGATCAGATGGCCGGAAAGAATCACCAACAAGAAACTATGCGAAGAAACAAAACAAGAACCAATCGCTTAACAAATATGCAGGAGAAAGTGGAGATGGATTGGACACTCGCTGAGGAGGCCGCTGTGTGACATCGCGCTTCAGGCCATAGCTCAAGTGGAACCCGAAAGCGAAGCGGCGAGTGGGATGTCCAAGGGTGACATGGAGGAGATCGTGTGATGAGGAACTGAAACAGCATGGACTAACATGGATGCAAGTGAAAAGTACAGCAGAAGACAGAAGCAAGTGGAGACGTGCAGTTGAAGCCCTATGTTCCACTAGGAACCCAAGGGAACAATAATAATATAATATTGATGTAGGTTTTCGATAGTCCAAGTTTTAAGCAGGCCTCAAGACTTGTGTGTGTGGTGAGGCTAGGGTTGAGGCTAACAGCCCCACTGGGCAAAAACATACATCACCGCTAATGAAACTAAAAAGCTCAAACCTCAATAGCCTATGTTCCAAGTGGGACACAAATGAGTGAAACACGCGTATTCTGAATCCCACTATTAGACAACATCGACCAAATAGTACCTCACAAACCTGAAGCTTTCTCTGAATAAATTTTAGTGCAATCCTATATGTGAAAATAAACTGAGTATTTCGGATCAATAAATTAATCTGACAACTGCAAATTCAAAAAGTAATCTCCTTGATAAAAGTGATTATTTTAATAATTTGTAAATTCTGTGGATATTCTGACCTTGTTTTTCTGGAATAGACTCTATCCGGTCTGTAGCTAGGATACTTGGCGGCCTGTTTGAAAGTTGGGCTACCTATTCTTCCGCCTACATATTGCATATTATTATTATTATTATTAAAATACATCGGAATTTGAAGTAAACTAAAATTTAGACACAATAATCCTAATCCGATATGAAGACTTCCTATCATAATGTTCTCTTTTGGGCTTTTTTTAAATGTGATGACTCACTGTCTATACACTGACGCTCAAGTATGTTCTGTCATCCCATCATCTTAGCCCTAGTATTAACTCCCACATTCCTCTGTATTTGTTTATAGACATACTTGTATTCACGCACTAACAGTTCAATAAACTGTACTTGATATATTCATTCCACCTTTGTAATATACTAAACCGTAGTAGCTACTGTCTAGGATTACAGAATGTATCAAATAGAAAAATAGTTTCACATAGTTTCACATTGATGGCCTGGAATGAATAATCAATACGCCTGTTTTTTTTATCACTTATTCAAACTGTTGCATTAATTAAAACGATTCAGTTCATCATACCAAATCAAATTATGCAGTTACCCGCCTCAGACTTGTTTAAATCAGAATAAAATGCAGCGGTTGATTTGAATTTTAAATTAAGTCAGTCAGTCAGTCAATCAATCAGTAAGTCAGCCACTGGCATTTATTATGGTAATTTAATAGAGCAATACAACATAACAAAATATTCCTTCTTCCAACCAACCCATCGTCAGCAGTCTAAAACTTCTATCGGATGAATGTGTTATTACATCGATCACTGTTGGTATTGTACAACATTGAACATTGAACAAACATATCACGATAACTGCTTCCATCCTATCCGGGTAGATTCTAGTATCTTTTTGCTGTTGTTGTTGTGATGTTGTCGTTCTTATTGAGGGAAAAAGATGCTAATTCATGATTTAAACAGATATCATATTGATTATGAGTAAGTTGGCTATGTGTATAAGCATTTTTTAGAAAATCGCATTCCCATAAAAGTTCAGCATAACTGTAGTTTTAGGTGTTTCAAAATAGGATGACTAGGCTCTTTTTTTTAACTAAATTACAAGATATTTCGATGGAATAGTACTAAAACACAAAACAGTGCATTAAATTGAAAATATCAACATTTCGGCTAAAATAAATAGATGAAAACATCTGGTGGTTACTAATGGTGGGTGAAAAAAATAAAAATCAATAAAATGTGTAAGCCAAATGCGTGTTTCAGTATTAGCTACTAAAAATGTATGTTTAGGAAATAAGCTGTCTAATACCAATCTATGCAAATTATAGAATAAAACGAGAGTTTAGTCTGGCTAGCTAATGGAATTCAGAAGCCACATTTCGTCCTATTCAGGACTCGTCAGCCATATATACGTGTATTTTGATTAGACACTGGTCACTGACTAGTGTAATGTGTCGAGTCCTATCTTTGCTGCACACTGAATTTTATCAGTCAAGTTTGTAATGTGACTACCATTCTAGGTGGGTCGTCATCACAGCGCACTCTGAATTATTGTTAATAGGTGGTTGGAAGTGATGGGCAGGAAGCGTTGCTTGACCTAGGTTTCGTGCTCGCTTTGGCACTCACCAGTCAGTCGGCAAGGCACATCTTCAATCTTCAAGGAACTAGTGATCCCTTCTGAGATTCGAACCCAGGTGACGTAGTGCTGCAGTCAAAGATGTTACCACATTACTACGTTATTGGAGGAATTCAGTGGGGAATCTTGCACTGCCTTGGTGATAACAAGGTAAACAAATTATTTTACTATATCACCTTCTGTCCTGTTTAGAGAACTTTATTTTTTTTCGAAGCATGACCCACCCTAATCCCCTTCCTTCTGTTAGCTATTTTAAAAGAATACATTTTCTGTGGTCATGTAACTTATTATCTAATTGAATTTTAGATTGTCCCGTTGATTGATTGAATCAAAGTACTCGGTCTCAGGTTGACACGTTGACTTCTTGTGCAGATGAGGATGCAGGTACATCCAGATGACGAGTCCCAAATAGGACGAAATGCACATCCTGGATTTCACTGCTAGTCACCATCCACCAATTAACTTATTATCTGTTATATTGTTTCTAGTTAAACTTCGTTTCAACATAGAAAAATCTGTTGAAATATGTCGTTTTGTTTCCCAGCATGGTCATCTGATATTCCTATAAATAATCAATCTTCTTCACTCATAATTATTTAACAGTTTACCTAATTCCTGAATAATGTTACTCTTAGTTCCCACCAATTACTCCATGTCATTGTGGAAGAAGTATGTTCACATCTTTGATGTATTCTAAATATTTTTGTATAGTTCAGGTTGTGGCCAGACAGGTGAGAAGAATCCTGGAAATAATAAAAGATGAGCTCACAATATTATCCTGGTACAAATCTATAGTTCTTGCCTTATTCAACTTTACTGATAGAATTCAGTCTAGACCAAACGAAAGACTGGATGCATGGCATTAGTTATTACCTGGTGCCCAATCAAAGTATCCACTAAAGTCATACAGGGAGGGAAGTCAGTTGCAACCTTTAATAGCTTAGTAGTGACATCTCTGACTGCAGTATTGTGTAACCAGGGTTCGAATCTCGGAAGGGGTGTGAGTTCCTTCAAATTTGCAAGTAAAACTTGCTGACTGCTGATTGCGAATAGAAACAAAATCTTGGTCAAGCAGGGTTTCATGACGTTTGCCTCCAACCATCTAATAGATGTTTGTATTTTCTCAGAGAGTGATGGTTTTCTTCCTGAGGTTTGGAAGCAGAACTCATAATCTCATCGCCTCCTCCACTAGGCTAATGGGGCACAATATGGAACATATCAGTCACCTAACGTCCAGAAGGAAGAAATATAAAATAATTTAGAAAATGACAAACTGGTTTATTTATTAGATATATGAAATATCAATGCTTTGAATATACCACTGCAAATCGCACCACAAAAGTATATTTACGAGAAATAATACATAACTGGAGCAAAGGAAACACTGGGCTGAACACTTCAAAAGACTCCTAAATCGACTACCACCTACAACGCGCCCAGCAATACCAACAACGGAGACAAAGCTACCAGTGAACACCAACCCCCCGACGAAATCTGAAGTCCTGAAGTCAATCAAGATGCTAAAAGCTGGAAAGGCAGCAGGACCAGACGGAATCCCAGTAGAAGCATTGAAAACGGACCCAGAGACAACAGCGGACTTGATGACGCCACTACTGGAGAAGGTGTGGAAAGAAGGGAAAGTACCCAAGGATTGGAAGAAAGGATACTTATTCAAACTACCAAAGAAAGGAGACTTAAGTCAATGCAAGAACTGGCGCGGAATTATGCTCCTGTCCATCCCAAACAAAATACTAAGCCGCATCATCCTGGAGAGAATCAAACATGCCAACCTGGATGAAAAACTTCTACCGGAACAGGCTGGATTCAGGAGAAACAAGTCATGCATTGATCAGATCGCCACATTACGGATCATCATTAAACAAAGCCTGGAATGGCAGTCACCTCTCTATCTCAACTTCATCGACTTTGAAAAAGCCTTCGACGGCGTCGATCGAGAGGTGATTTGGAAATTACTTCGCTACTAGGGGGTGCCGCCGACAATAATATATCTCATCCAACGGCTATACGACAATGCTGCATGTCAAGTAATCCACAACGGGAAACTCACGGAATCCTTCGAAGTGAGGACAGGAGTAAGACAAGCTGGCTGCCTACTATCGCCAATGACTTTCCTGATTGCAGTGGATTGGCTAATGTGACAAGCAGCGGGCAATGAGGGAACAGGTATAAAATGGACTCACACAAAAAACTTGGAGGATTTGGATTTCACCGATGATATATGTCTGAAGCCCTATGTTCCTCTAGGAATTAAAGGATACAATAATAATAAATAATGTCTGGTTTTTCACAAACTGGAAGATATGCAAGAGAAAAGCAACAAGTTGGCAGAAGAAGCATCAAACATAGGACTTCAGGTGAACATAGATAAAACAGAGGTGATGAAAATACCTGGGAAACACCACCAACACCAACAACAACAAACGACAACAATCAGCATAAATGGGAGGAACCTGAAAGAAACAACCTCCTTCACCAACCGACCTGGGAAGCATCGTTTCAACTACAGGCCAGCGGAACTGACGAGGATATCAAAGCAGCGATGATCGGAAAAGCAAGACAAGCTTTCACTACTCTCAAGTCTATGTGGAGGTCAACAGCACTCAGCATCAAAAATAACATCCGGATTTTCAACTCCAGTGTGAAGTCAGTGCCACTTACTAGACGGACCAGAGACTTGGCCAGCGTGTCACAAACAGCATCTCAAACAAACTACAGACCCTCATTAACAGTTGTCTTCGCTCAATACTCAAGATCAGATGGCCAGAAAAGATCAGCAACAGGGATCTTTGGGAACGAACCAACCAGGAACCGATTGTGAAACAAATAGGCAGGAGGAAATGGAGATGGATTGGCTGGCCATACTCTGAGGAAACCATCAAGTGACATCACTAGACAAGCCATTGCTCGAGTGGAACCCGAAAGGGAAGCGGCGAGTTGGTCGTCATTGCAAAGGTGACTTGGAGGAGGTCATGTGAAGAGGAGATGAAAACGTGTGGGCAGACATGGAGCCAAGTGAAGACTCTAGCAGAGAACCGAAGGAAATGGAGACGCACGGCTGAAGCCCTATGTTCCTGTAGGAATTAAAGGATACAATAATAATAATAATACATAACTGCAACATCAAACCTGAATCTTATCGAGCAATAATCAAGAATATAGATGACTGTTTAGCGCTAATTGTTTTAATTTAGATACTCGAATCATTTCAAGAGTTATTTAGTGAACGCGAATCACATTTACTTAATGTCAGCAAAAGAAGACAAATACAGGAAATCTTGAAACTTGAAGAAAAGAAACAACCAAAGAAAATCTCAACAAATGATATGAAGAATATTAAAACTATAGACAACATATCTGACACGATACTAACTGAAAATGAAATCTCATTATTACAGAAAGGTTTGAATTTCAGTATTAATAGAAAGCTATTATCGATTCAGGAAACAGCACCTATGATCGAATCTGCTCTACAACTTATCACGAATGAAGAATCATAATATGTGCGTCAAACGATATCACATATATTAATGACACAAAGAAATATACCATCTAATCTCCCCCAAAAAAGTGAAACTGAACACTAACAGACTCTTTCAAGAACTAAAACCAAAATATTATGTACCTTCAAGATTTTACAGTCAACCAAAGATACATAAACCCACAGTTCCATTAAGACCAGTAGTAGATTTTACCAGCTCACCGATATACCACCTCTCCGAATACTTATTTTTGATTCTACAACCACTGCAAATGGACACTTAAAATGTTATAAAAGATTCATATGATTTCAAATTGCGAACAGAATTCAGAGAAATTGATAAAGAAGATATTATGTTAAGCTGTGATATAACTCACTATATACGAGTATTCCCATTACCGAAAGTTTTCATATTATTTTCAGTTTCCTGGAATCAGATGCAACCTTATCGCAAAGAGGTCCACTAAACACCCGTGAAATAATTAAGAGCTTAAAATTCTGTCTAGAAAGTAATTATATTACATTCAAAGGGAATTTATCTTGACAGACAAATGGTGTTGCCATGGGTTCATCAGTTTCCCTAGTTAACGTCGTTGTCGATAGGCATTTGACTTCGTGCAGTAAATTTGCTAAAGGGATTTTGTCTGACTTGGAGCATCCACTTCACCCTCACCTTTCACCTTGCATCTCCTCTGGTAGAACAAGAAGTAACTTCAGAAAACTGTATACTCGCACGTCTAAGTATAAAAATTCTATGATACCATACTTGGCACGTATTTTATATGATGAAAATAGCATCAGGCAACAATTGACTAACCTTTTTTCATCTAGTAAATAAACAATCTCCTCCATCCATCTTTATATACCTTCAAGTTTTACTTTTATTATTTCTATTATATTTATGGTCCTGTTGACTCTTTGTTTTTACTTTCATAACTGCAAACACCAACTTATCTCTATGACTGCTGTAATCTTTTTGTTTTTTTCCCTCACCATATCATGTAAAGAGAACATTATATTCAATATTTTTAATCATGCAAGGATTTGTATACCGCATCGACAGTACTGTGTGAAACAAGCCCACGGCAATTTCCACTTGTATTATTATCATTACCTTAGCTGCTATCATTATTATTGTTTCCATTTTATATGCTGCATGTTTTTATTTTTTATTTTTTTTATATTAACCCTATTGTAAATGTAGAAGAATTTTCTGTGTGACTAATTTTTATTTATAATTTGAGGAAATTAGATGCAATATTGTGATTAATGCTGAAAATTCCATTCTGTGTCACAAGTACTGTTTTTGGAATAAAGTAAATCATTATTATTATTATTATTAAAAACAGTTGCTGATCTTTTTATGAATGGATTCGAAGATAACATCTTCTCAAACATATTCACTCCTAAAATACGGTAAAGATATGTAGATGATTCTTTTGTAGTACTAAAACGAGATCTACACAATTCATTCCTGGAGAAAATAAACTGTGTATCTCCCAGAATCCAGACTTCGATAGCAGAATCAGACGTCGGTGAACTACCATTTCTAGACTGCTTAGTTAAGAGGAGGGAAAACGGACATTTTGGTATATCTATATTCAGGAAGAAAACACACTCCAATAAATATTTAGACTTTGGATCATCACACCCCATTAACGCAAAAGTATCAGTTGTTTCAAGTCTTCTTAAACTGGCACACTCTTTGACATTAATGGATTAGAAAGAAAAGGAAGAAGAAATATCAAACATTACTGAGACTCGTAAGCAAAACAACTACCCAAAGAGCTACATCGACAGAATCAAGGGAGACATTAAATGTGGTTGAAAGCGTATTCCGAAGGCATGAACCTCAACAGTTATCATTCCTTATTGATCATAAACATCGAACGATATCAGAAGAGTACTCAATAAGCACGACGTCAGCGTTTTCTTCAAAACATCAAACACCCTACGAAGCAAGCTTGTTCACGTAAACGGCTAAATTCTAGACGATTCTCAATCTAACGTTGTCAAGAAAAATAAAATGCTTGGAATCCGATGAGATATATGCCGGATAAACATAGCGACAAGTCGAGGTAATCAGAAGAAATGAACATCATAGAGTACCTGTCCGACCAGTTAAAAATCTAGCTGTTAACTAGAAAAGCTTGAGAAATCATCAGCCATAGGTGGTCTACACGCTATAGAATCAGGTCACGTAATTGATTTTGACAATATTGAAATCATGCAGATTAACCTCAGAAATCACAAAGAACGTTGGATGTCAGAAGCACTTCATATCAAGTGGAATTCAAATTCTCTAAATAGGAATGACGGACTAAGACAGAATTTGACCTGCTTGTAACATACACATTCTTCCCCCCAATGAAGTGACAAAATCATCAGGTAAACAAATGTTGTTTTTAAGATTTTCCATCCTCAACAAATCCGACAATCTACACCTGGTTTTGTTAGCTTTACCAACTGGCCAAATTAACATCAACATAAAAATTACCTCATGCCGAAGAACGATAATTAAATTTATTATATAGAAGCTGAGATTTTGTGAATTCTGGTTTAACATTACTACTTTGATAAAGCTATTAGCATTAAATAGCGAAACGTCAATAAAAACAGTATCGTTTTGTTTTTCATTCATTGGGAAATACAAAAATGTTTACAATAAAGAATACCACTTGTTGTACAAAATCATATCGTCAACTGTAACTACGCAGTATCAATACACCAACTCCCTTAGATGCAAGTTACGTCGGTTAGATAATCTTTAAGTACCCACTAAACAAAATAATTCAGTTTATCTAACAGCCTACTATCCCTGCAAGGTCAAATAAATTAGTCATAGAAGTTGGCCAGGTCTATTTAGATTATTGTAAGCCAAAAACGTAGAGAAATCTAGATTAATAGACCCTAATGAGATATTAAATCTAGAAAAGAAGCCCAGGCATAATATTATGTACAGTTATAATCAACCATACAATGAGATGGGACAAGGTCTTAAAATCATACAGCTTCATCAGCCTATCTCCAATTGCTTCCGTTCTCTGCAGTCATTTTTAGTTGACTCCATGATTACTTATGAGCTACATTTTCTTCTCACTTTCAAACTTCAATGTCTAAATCATATTTTTTCATTCGTATTCGACTCAAGCAACTGGCATATAATACTAATCGACGGTCTCCACAGCGTATATCCAATCCATCTCCATTTCTTTCGGCATATTTATTGGGCAACGGGTTCTTGGTTGACGCCCTTTCGCAGTTCTTCCTTGATAATCCTTCCTGGCCAGCCAAGTGGTTCCCATGATCACCGTTAAGAAGGCGGCGGTTGATAAAAGTCTACAGTAGGCTGTTGGAAATGCTTTTCATGACCTGTCATATCTCTGAACTACTTAGAAGCACTATAGTCTAGATAGATATGAAAGACTAAAAATACATGAGGTGCGTCGGTGGCACAGCAGTAGAATGCTCGTCAGTCATGCAGGTGGTCCGGGATTCCATCCCTGGCTGACGCATATGCCTACCTCGCTAGGCCTGCAAAAATTCAAGCCTATAGCTTAGAACCCTACGCTCCACTGCGAACGTGAAGGAATAAAAAAGTGTATGACATTACGGAATACACTTCAGCAGTGGTTATGAATTACGTATATGATGTATCAGACTTATGGAAGTATCCAGACTCTCAGGTATAGGAAGATAAGATAATTGTTGAACAAAGCTAACTGCTTTAACCTGTGATTTACACACTTAACAATTCCAAATAGTTTCCTGAAGAAGTATCGGAGGATTGAAAAAGGATACAATAACTGTAAAGCAAATTTATTTGAAGTTAAATTAAGGCACATAATCGTCTTATAATTCTGATTTTTATTGACTACTGACATTTTAAAGTTCAAACAGATTAAATTACAAAACGTTTGTATGTATTTAAAACAAGAACGTGACATTACCAGTGGACTGTCAGCATCGTAAATCTTGTTTTATACTACAAGAAAGGAAAAACAGAGAATTATGCCAAAATTGAAATAATTTCTAGCAAACGTTGTTACACAATGTAGCATCACTATCAACGAATGAAGTTTGAAATATAATATAAATTCAATGTAAAATGAAATGAGCAAAGGTTGAGCAGTAAATTGTACGCTATTTAAACAAAATGTAGGTAGGGACCATTGAAGGAGAGTGAGAGTGAGGATAATGGGTGAGGGAATGAAAACGAGTCCGTCCGGCTGTGAATCAAGTCTAGATCTCCCACGTGACTCACAAGTAATTGGTATAAGAGAGAGAGGTCGAAAATCTTTTGTGTGTCTGCCCATAAACTAAGCAATAAACTTCACCTACTACACGATGTTAGATAACACCACAAATGACTTATCACTGCTCATATGATGAAGTTCCAATTTTTCAATCACTGGTTGAAACTTTCGTATATTTAATAATACGGTCAGTCAGACATACTGAATACTCAATACCGCTATTTGAACAGTCATAGATTTATGTTAATTTATGAAATAAACGGAAGTTCATTCATGAGTAAAACTAATTCGTCGCTTCAATGATTATAGAACCAATGGAAAGACCTGTTAAATTTTTCTTGTCTAATGCCTAATAAGACCATACATAACTGTTTCAATAATTTAAATTCATTATTGATAATTTACATTGAACATTGGACAAAATTGTTTATATATTCACAACATCGAGATGACCTTGTTTAGCATCATCAATATGAATTATTATTGTATATAAATAACTTTTGTGTTTAGTGTGGAAATGTAAACACATTTAGATTAAATAGTCAAAACAATACGGGTGAAGTGTAAACAGGAGGTTTGAATATAAAAAAACATTCTACCTCGACATGAAAGAAAAACGAAGAGGGCACACACCCACACGCGGCGAGACTGTATGTTGAAATTATTACTACCAGTTTCACCTCGATTGACTTCGATTAGACCAAAATGTTCAGTGTGTGTTCACCTGTCGCCTCCTTTTTTATTCCGTAACTTTCCCAGTGGGACATAGGGCTTCAAGCTACAGGCTTGAAGTTTCTGTAGCAATGGTGATTATTTTTGCAAGATGGGGTTGCTAGCCTCATTCCCAGACTTCCCTCTTTGCAAGGTCTATTACTGGCTTAGCAAAGTAAAGGAGTGCATCAGCAGGGGATCGAACCCCGGACCATGTGCATGGTCGGCGAGCGTCCTAACCACCGTGTCGCCTCCTAATAAGGCCAATTTGACTGACACATTCATAGCGTAGCATTCACTTGTATTAGTTTTGAAAGGCGATGATCTGTTCTTTTTTATACTGCAGAAGGCCTCGTCATATGCATCGAAAAGCCGGAACTGTGTGAGTTCAACAGAAACTTGTCCAACCTCTATATCTATCATTGATCTAGTTCGGTTTGACTCCTGAACTTTCCCTTCATCTCTTTTCATCTTCTCAGTCATACAAATCATTATTTCAATTTGTTTCTATGCCCATTTTGTTTACACCTGTACATTTGTTGAAGAGAAACTTTTCTACATATTACGCAACTGTTTTCTAATACTGTGTAATTTTGTTTTAAGCTCCTTTTGTAATCTATATTCACACCTTCGAACTTTCATATCAAGTTGAAAATTAACATCACCTTTAATCTCCTTGGTCATTATATGCTATTAAATGGTAATAATTGTAACTATGTAAACTTAGGTGTATATTCTTTTCAATAATTTCTCTTCAGGTTCTTACAGTTATTATTATTGTTTCCTTTAATTCCTAGAGGAACATAGGGCTTCAGCCGTGCGTCTCCATTGTGTCCGGTTCTCTTCTAGAGTCTTTATCTGGTTCCAAGTCTGTCCACACGCTTTCATCATCCCCTCTTCACATGACCTCCTCCAAGTCACCCTCACCCTTGCAATGACGACCAACTCGCCGCTTCCCTTTCGGGTTCCACTCGAGCGATGGCTTGTCTAGTGATGTCACTTGATGGTTTCCTCAGAGTATGGCTAGCCAATCCATCTCCATTTCTTCCTGCCTATTTGTTTCACAATCGGTTCCTGCTGTGTTGGTTCGCTCATTGCCAGAGATCTCTGTTGCTGATCTTATCTCGCCGGCCATTTGATCTTGAGTATTGAGCGAAGACAACTGTTAATGAGGGTTTGTAGTTTGTTTGAGATGCTCTTTATGACGCGCAGTGCAAGTCTCTGATCCGTATAGTGAGTAGCACTGACTGACTTCACATTGGAGTTGAAAATCTGGATCTTATTTTTGATGCTGAGTGCTGTTGACCTCCACACAGACTTGAGAGTAGTGAAAGCTTGTCTTGCTTTTCCAATTCTTGCTTTGATATCCTCGTCAGTTCTGTCCACCTGTAGTTGAAACGATGCTTCCCAGGTAGGTAGAAAAGATCGATATGTTTGTTGAACTTCTTGTTCTTTTCTCTCTAATGTCCTGATGGGTATTTTCAACGATTTGACAATCTATTCAACGAACGTTTGACTTCCTATCCTTATACTATTTTTTCCTGATTATTATGTGATGATGGAATGTTCTTGGGTTGAGATCTCGTTCAAATTGACTGGTATGCACCTCCAGAACATATGACACTGTAACCAACTGACCAATTGAGTTTATCCCTTACACTGAGATAGACACAAAGATCAGATTCAACCGCAATAACGTTTACTACAGGACTGATCACGAAGTGATATCAGTTAGAGAGCCATTGGAAGATGTGGGAGTGCTAGACAGCTAAATATGTTTTTTTAATAATTCCCAAAGTAGCATTAATTATACAATGTTCAGCAGAAAGACTCTTTAATAACGTATTTATTATCAAGCTGTACAATCGTATATATATGTATGGTTTTTAAGAAATCAAATCCGGTGAGGGAATTAGAACAAAGGTGTGAATGCATAAAACAATAATAGTAGTATGAAATGCAATTAAAATATTTGTGATTATAATCATAGTTAAATGTCAAGTGGCAAAATATGTAATATATATGGAATAATTCATAAGGTGTAGTAGGCTAATATAAAATGTTACATAACATGGTGTGAAATTTGACAAGGTAAAATTCAATATTGTAAAAATTAAAAAATAATTTTGGATTTAGAATAACAGGTGGGACAAGTGTAAATAATTCAAAGTGAGAATCGTAGTAATAATAATAACAATGAGGGAAAAGTACATAGTTAAACTAAATAAACAAAATAAATAAATAAATGTTTATCCCTCTACGACCAAGGCAAAATTAGGGGTTGTACCTACATACCTCTTTTTCACACAAAGGTCTGGCTTAATTTCATGAATGGTCAAGACCCCCTCTGTCTTTACAAGTCTATAACGAAGAAAACGCGGCAAGTTAGCATGGATTCGGTAGATGACCTTAAAATCATGGTCAGGGTTGGTATAGTGACAGGAGTCGATCAGGTGTTCTACAATAGAGCTTCGCACACTCTTCCTTTCTCCCTTGTAAAAGCATGCTGGAATATGTTCTTGTATCTGGCTACAGCCAATGTACCTCGCTCCACAAGAGCAGGTGAACTGACAGATGCACATGGAGGAAACCAAACGCCAGAAGTTGGAATTCATGAACCACTGGGACCGGTCCCAGTGGCTGAGTAGTCAACGAGCTCATCTCATAACCAGAAAGCCCTGTTTCGAAACCCAATGACTGCGTACTACTGAAGTGTCCCAAACTAGGCCGAAACAACTGTCCAGTACTCCCAGATTTTCCAATGGTTCTCTAACTAACCTTAGCTCCTGATCAATCCTGCCAGCAATCAAATTCCTACAAAAAATCAACACTTGACAACGTTTAGTAGACAGACTACGTGGTACATCATATTTACAAATCATCACGGATTTATGGTTTGATAAATAAACAGATATGATTGGTTGTGTGATGTCTCAAACCCTCAGGAATTCGAGCCATGGATAAATGAATAAAAAGCTGTTTACTCAGGTTATTATATCAATGCATCCATAAACTATGAATTCACGCCTAACAAGAAATCTTTTCCGTTTTAACATATTATTCCTGTGGTTTATTTTCATTTGTGTAGACAGACATTTGAGCAAGGACATCATTTTGGTGAATCTTTTCTCTACAGGTGAAAAATTGCTAGTTTCTACACTTCTTTTTCTACAAGAAGTGGTTTCTCTACACACCGAAACAAATCAAGTAAGGGAAATCTGATTATGGAGACAGTGCAAGTCATACTTAGTAGCTGCATTGTCGAGCGTCTGGAGAACTTAGGCCAATCCACTCCACTCCATTGAATTCCTTTTCAAATACTTTCAGCAATGCTTTTGCGTTTCAACCCTTATTTATGGTAGAATCAATAGACATTCATTCACACAACCTGGAACTATGTGTGTAGAAATAGTTTGTTTATCCTTTCATACTACACAGGTCTTTAACTCTTTCACTATTTATTTAACTCTGTCACTATTTTCAGTTAGTAATGTACTATTACACTTTCTCATTTTCCTGTCAGACATTTCACTAGCCAGTCTATTTTTTTCTCACCTCCTTTGCAAATGTCAAGTGGACACTCAAACACTTTGTTTCTAAATCTAATAAAAACGTTTGCATTATCGAATTTTCCATCCTTAGTTTCATTGTGTGTTGTTCATTATCAGGAAAATTTCATCCCATCATTAGGAAGTACTTCTGCATAACTGTTCATTATAATAAAGGTTTTTGTATTTCCCAATGAATGGAAAACAAAACGATGTTGTTGCTCTTACTGACGTTTCGCTATTCAATGTCACTAATAGCTTTATCAAAGTATTATTAAATCGGAATTTACAAAATCCCAGCATATATTTAACAAAGAGTTAAGAGGGGAGAAAACAGACTTAGGTCAAGTTAAAAAGACATATTGAAAGTCAAAATAACAATGAAGATCACTAAACCAAATAACAAAGGTAATAGTACATCTGTTATGATTTCAAAATAAAGTTTACTAACTTGATCATCGTTCGTCAGTCTGGGGGCATTTTTCGTTGTCAATTTGGTCAATTGGTAAAGATAAAAAAACCGAGTGTAGATGGTTGGATTTGATCAGTGTTTAAAATTATAAAAGCAGTGTGTTGTTTACATAGTGAACTTGCTTATCACATTCGTGTTGATTTCGTCACATCGTGGGGGAGGGAGGTGTTGTAACCAGGTCAGATTCTGTTTTAGTCCATCATTCCTATTCACCAGACTGTTTGGATTCCACTTGATATGAAGTGCTTCTGATATTAGACGTTCTTTGTGATTTCTGAAGTTTTTCTGGATAATGATTTCCATATTGTCAAAATCCAATTTTGTGGCCTGATTCTATAGCGTGTAGACCACCTATGGCTGGGGATTTTTCAAGCTTTTCTAGTTCACAACTGAATTTCAAGGTGGTTGAACAGATGCTCTACGATGTTCATTTCTTCTGATTTTGATTTCTCGAGATGTTTGTTCGATGTATATCGTATCACATTCCAAGCATTTTATTTTATAGACACAATTAGATAGAGAATCTTTAGGGATTTGGTCTTTTATACGGACAAGGTTGTTTCGTATTGTGTCTGATGTTTTGAAGAAAACTCTAATGTCGAGCTGATTGAGTACTCTTCTGATATCATCTGACGTCTCTGCTCTATATGGAATGACGACTGTTGAGGTCCATGTTTCCGGAATGCGTTTTCGGCTATACTTAATGTCTGTGTTGATTATTTTGATGAAGTTCCCTGGGTAGTTGTTTTGCATGACAGTCTCGTTAATTTCTGAAATTTCTTCTTTTTTCTTCCTCATCCATTATCAAAGAGTGCACTCGTCTAAGAAGACTTGAAACAATTGAAATCTTTGCGCTGATGGGTTATGATGATTTGAAGTCCAAATATTTATTGAAGTGGGTTTTTCTTTTTGAATATGGATATACCAAAATGTCCGTTTTCCCTCCTCTTAACTAGGTAGTCTGCATAACTGTGTTATTTGGGATAAAATATCCAGCTATCGATCGAGAAGTAATTTGGAAACTACTTCAACATTACCGAATGCAGTGCCCTTGTCTTTATCAACTTCATTCAACAGCTCACTGTTTGACAATGCCACATGTCAGGTGATCCACAACGGAAAACCCAGCAAGGAAATCGAAGTGAATACAGTAGTAAGACAGGCCTGCCAGCCTATGATCACCGATGATATACATAATTGTGGGGGACTGCATAGTGCGTCAGACTGTGGGGAGCAAGGAGACAGGAGTACGCTGGACCACTGATAAGAAGACTCTAGAAGATCTCTATTTCGCACAGACGAAGTCACTTCCTTCACTTAGCTAGGGACCATTGTTTCAACTGCAGGTGAAACGGACAAAGATGTCAAAGCCAGCCAGAATCGGAAAAGCGATGCAAATTTTCATCAGTCTGAAATCAGTTTGGAAATCTTCTGCACTCAGCGTAAGCAACAAAAATCGGATTTCCAAGACCAATGTTAAATTAGTCACTTCTTCTATAGAGGTCGAAAACTTGGCGCATCACGAAAGGCATTTCGAACAGGCTGTGGCAAATGTTTATTAACGGCTGCCTTCTCTGGCTACATAATGAAGATCAGATGGCCGGCTAGAAAGAATTAGCAGCAAGAAACTCTGCGAATGACCCAAGCAAGCATCGATTTCTGAACAAATATGCAGGAAAAAATGGAGATGTATTGAGCACACGCTGAGAAGACCGTTGGATGATGTCACACACCAGGTCATTGCTTGAGTGGAAGATGAACAGTAAACGACCTGTCTGTCGGAGGGTGACTTGAAGGAGATCGTGTGAGGAGGAGATGAGGGACTATGGGCAATAGTCGGATCAGCCGAAGTGGACGGCAGAAAATAGGAAAAAGTGGAGATGTGTTGTTGAAGCCCTATGTTCCACTCGGAACCCAAGGGAATAATAATAATATTAGACGATCAAAGGACGTGTAACCTGCTCAGTCGTTCCTTATGGCTACCTTTACAGCTTTCATACATGCCAGATGAAAGTGGGTGATATAAAGAAACTAGGCGTCTTTAAGCACAGTTTTTTGCGTCAATTCTATAGCATTAGGTGTTGTACGGTGGTCAGCAAAACGTAGCGTCAATCCCTGGAGATTTAAGTGTTACTATGAGTCATGTAGAGAAGTCCGACTTCCTTGAATTGGATTCTGAAGTCTCTAAGAACCAATAGCTGGTGACTATCAGTTACATGGCTCAAAACTGCTATCGATGGAATGGATGCATTCACATTTTGTGATCTTATGTATCCATCCAGCTTCTCATTGTTCGTCGTGTAATCATTCTAATTCTATCTTCAGTGAGTTTGTGTTTATTATAGTTTCCTTGTATGTTTTTATGTGTGGTTCTATGAAGTGTGGTACCTTCAACTGATGCATATTAATGCAAATGTTTACTCTAAAGATTCAATATACGTGGAACCACTAGTAAGATGTGTCTGTATTACACATAAAACAGAAAGTAATTTCGCTGCTTAATGCAATGTCCTCCATTTGGGTCACAGGTGAGCACTGATGAAGAGTCCAAGGTTAGGACGAAACAGTTACTCAGTACTCCTTGATTTTCAGTGCTTCTCTAACTTTTATCAATCCCCGATCAAACTTGAATTCCTGTGATGCAGAGCATTTTGAATGCCTTTTTGTTATTCCTGACTTGACCTCTAATAATTCTAGAAATACGCTTATTGTGAGATAACATTGATATCTGCTCGACTCCATTGAATTCAAAGAACAACCAAACAGGTTAGGAGTCAACAATATGCTAGTGGCCAGCTAAAACCACCTTTTTTATTTTATTCGTTTGGGTTCCCAGTGGAACCTAGGGTTTTAAGCTTGGGCTTTTAGGTTTCAGTAGCAGTGGTGTTTATTTTTTCCACGTGCAAGGGATCGTTAGCCTCATACTCCACCTTCCGTCTTCATTGCTCTAACTGACAGCTTAACGAGGTTTAGGAATGCGTCGGCTAGAGGTTGAACCGCGGACCATTTGAGGCGTTGTTGGTGAATGTTTCACCCCACTGAGGAAACAACAACGCTCTTCAACCACATCCTAATTTCCACTATTTCTTTTTGTTTTAATCTTCCAATTACGTCCTTGAATTTCAACATGAACTCACGTATACTTTTAAATTGACTTTGAATCTACCACTTTGTGTAGTAATTCAAGAAGACAGTGAAGGAAAAATGTTGTAGAAGATTGAATCATGTTTTAGGACAGAATGACGTTGATGTCATGGGATATTACTGTCGATGAAGGTCCTTACCTGAAGATGCTATACAGTGGAGTAAATATTTTGCAAGAAATTACTTACAGAATTCTGTATAGTCCCAGTGTTGATTTGTATGGATTTGACAAGATCGATCACGAGTTGAGGTCATTAAGAGAACTACTGGGAAACCAGGAAGTACAACTCGTGGTCCATCAAATCCATACAAGACCACATTCAATGTTCGCTAGAGATACTGGCCCTATACACGAGGTCACCTGGAGTTCTACTGAGACGTTGCGACCAATAGCAGGATCCAGTAAGTTAGGCAAGAGGACAGTTACTCACTTGTGACATTGGCTGGAGGTTGAGCTATGCATACCGCAAATTAGCAGAAGAGGGACATCAGGGAACATTAGATCATCTGGTCTCAATGGTTGAATGGTCTACGAGCTTACCTTTTAACTTGAATGTCCTGATTTCGAACCCCGGTGAGTGCGTGTTGCTGGAGTCTTCCAAACTAGGATTCAAACGGAGTTCCTTCACCATCCGGTGAAGATTTTGTGATTAAGCACTGATAGAAAATTTCTCGATGAATTTTTTTATTACAGTAGAAACAAGTCAACACCAACATTTATCTTGCCGAAGTAATACAACACTGCACGCCCAAGCCTAAGAGCTAGCAATCAATGTCATGGAGGTCAAGTTAAAGTATAACGGCCCAAGAGTGCGAACGCTCCAACGTCCTTGAACGCATACTATACGTTGGATAAGGAGACCTACTGTTACCATAGTGGCACTATGTGAACACTATTCATGAAGTGAGGTGCAAGTTTCATCCCGATTTCATGTTTAAGTACTTTTTGAACAATGTGTTAATAGCTCGTTAGGGTTACGGTCACGATTAGGGTTAGGACAAGGGTTACAATCACGGTTAGATTTTAGGTTAGTATTATTTGTTTTTACTATCCGCATTTTCCTAGTACATGGTTGTCGATCCTCTTAATGGAACGCATAGTAATTCAATCGAAGTCATTTAGGAAAGACTGAAAATCACGATAACAGCGATAAATGGATCACAATAAGAACTATTCTTTAGTCACCTTGTGATGAGAGCTGTCTGCCAGCTAAAATTGTAGACAGCAATTTACGTCAATGTTTATATCCCGAATCGAGATCATGAGAGAAAAACAATAACAAAGTTAAACCTTGAGGAACTTACCAACCATTCACAGCAGACTTAACGTATGCAAATACGATTCGTAGATATATGGCTTAACTTTCTAAGAAACGATCACAAGCAGCCCAGAATAACCTTCAGCAAGAAAGGAACCAATCAGAAGATGTTGCTTCTCCACTGAGAATAATGTACATAAAAATCTATAAATATCTGTTGATTTTCTCAATAAACGATCTTTTTCCCGGCCTGGCCCTTGTCTTCTTCTGTTACAACCTCAGTGAATACCTGCACAGAAACTGGTCCAACTTAAAATCTGATACTCCTCATTATAATTAGGAGGTATTTTTAAGTCATATCAGGGAAAATCATCCTGTTTAATTTATTTCTGTTGTTAATAGAAGAAACATGAAAGATAGGACTTCAGGTGAACAGAGTTAATGAAGATTCCTGGACAAGAACAACAACAACAGACAACGATCAGCATAAATGGGAGGAATCTGAAAGAAACAGCCTCCTTTACCTACCTACCTGGGAAGCATCGTTTCAAATCCAGGCGGAACTGACGAGGATATCAAAGCAAGAATCGGAAAAGCAAGACAAGCTTTCACTACTCTCAAGTCTGTGTGGAGGTCAACAGCACTCAGCATCAAAAATAACATCCGGATTTTCAACTCCAATGTGAAGTCAGTCAGTGCTACTCACTATACGGATCAGAGACTTGCACTGCGCGTCATAAAGAGCATCTCAAACAAACTACAAACCCTCATTAACAGTTGTCTTCGCTCAATACTCAAGATCAGATCGCCAGAAAGGATCAGCAACAGAGATCTCTGGCAATGAGCGAAGCAACTCAGCAGGAACCGATTGTGAAACAAATAGGCAGGAAGAAATGGAGATGGATTGGCCATGCTCTGAGAAACCAAACTATCAAGTGACATCACTAGACAAGCCATTGCTCGAGTGGAACCCGAAAGGGAAGTGGAAGTCCAAGGGTGACTTGGAGGAGGTCATGTGAAGAGGAGATGAAAGCATGTGGGCAGATGTGAGACCAGGTGAAGACTCTAGCAGAGAACCGAACGCAATGGAGACGCATGGCTGAAGCCCTATGTTCCTCTAGGAATTAAAGGAAACAATAATAATAATCTGTTGTTAATTAGCGTAATTATTTATACGAAAGCCCCTTTATTTCCTGATTGGTCAGCCGAAGGTCACTCGTGCATTCACACTCCCTGGATTGTGATAGTAAATACTTTTGCCAAATTTTTTCACAAAGGCAACATCATACAGGTGCATTCTCATTTGTGCGTGTGTGTGTCAAAGAGAGAGAGGTCTCGTGAACGCATACACCAACACACACACACATACATACCTACGTACAGACTGACAGACATAAACAGAATTAACACGAGTACTGACGGCAGTATAATAGTTCTTCTTTTTGAGTTTATTTTAGTATGCATTTATTGAGTAATTGAGTGATAATTAAGTTATATGAAAATATCTGACAAACCATAGTAACAATATTATTGATACCAATAACAGTAGTAATAATAATAATAATATAATAATAGCAGTAATAGAGGAAGGCACATGATCAATTAGATCAAGGGATAAGAAATCACAACAACAGAAACACAAGAGAACAAATCAATAATTCAGGATTTTGGATATTTTGAAGGCGTGATAAATAGTACTTCACTGTAGAATGCATCACGAACTGACATACCAGTTTGGAGAATGACTGAAAACCGAGGAGTGCAACTGGACGTAATTGAACGAAGCAACTGGCCAATACTCCTTGGTCTCCGATGCCTCACCAAACTGATGGATTCGGTTCGTGATGTCAATTGTAATAAATATTTATGCATGGTATAAAGATAAAAAAGCCAGGAAGGGGGTTGGGAAAGTGAAGGATGGAGAGGAAGAGAGATGTGAGAAAGAGGGACAAAGCAATCTGAGTACAACACAACTCAGTGCTGAAATACATTTTATGTGAAATACGAAAGAAGGAAAAGAAAAGCAAAAGTTGTTGTTTGTAACTGTATAATTGTTTTTGAAAGACATAATGAATCAGTCAGAGAAAATATGCATAAATATATATAGCGTCTAGTTAAACTATCCGCCACTGTTACCATGGCAACCAACAGCGAAAACCGCTCCGGAAACTTCACTTTGACAATTTAAACAACAGAGTTAGATAAATTGAAGAAGTGAGCAAGTAAAACATTGTATATACATACATTTTTTGTTGTTGTGTGTATATTCCAAGTTCCTTTTTTATACATTTGAAGATCTCAGTTACTCGAAATTACGAAATTGATAATAATAATAATAATCGTGACAATTGTCACTGGAGTAATCACACTTTCTGTACATATAAACTAGAAATCTTGACTATCAGCATACCCGAATGAGGGTCAAAAGTCTCCCCCCATTCCAGCTAAAAATTCAACAAATTAATTGCCGACTGTGAGTGATGAATAATTGATGAATGGAAGTAGGGATGAGCAGAGAAATATAAACTGGATTATAAAATACATATGTTCTTTGCTTGTGAGTTAAGGGGGGGGATATCAGTTTGTTTAAATGAAACAATAAAAGGAAGTAAAATTAAAGCGGTGAAATTAAAATAATTTTAAAAAATGAAACATAAAAGTTGAAAATAGCTTATTTTTTAAAATATTATTTAATATTATTCAGCAGCCATGATTGACAAACACAGTGAGGAAGAGCATGCGTGAGGTTGTTGTCATGGTTGAGAAGAGAGAGAGAGAAATCATCATCACGACCATCGTCATTCATTATCCGTCGAAACCATTTTCCAACTGTTGGGTGAATTTATCACGAAGTTTTGTAATCAAAGATCTTGAAAGAGTACCATGTGATCGAAACATTGACTAAATTACAGGTAGAAGAGAAGATAAAAGAACAAAGAAACGATTATTATTTTAAAGTATTTATGTTTAAATATGTTCACAGATTTTGATGTGGTTGTGTTCTCTGAGCTGGATGGTTTGGTTGCGAAGCTTTCATTGCTCTACTGAGCAACATCTTCAGCGCATACTTCGATGTGAAGTGAGCTTTTAGAATTCTCTATGAGTTTATTAGTCATCTCTTCTAGTAACCTTGAACGTGATTGGTTGTTTTCGTGTGACATTTCATCCCCTAGTTTGCTTGTCTCGGTGCTGGCAAGCAAACTAGGGGATGAAATGTCACACGAAAACAACCAATCACGTTCAAGGTTACTAGAAGAGATGACTAATAAACTCATAGAGAATTCTAAAAGCTCACTTCACATCGAAGTATGCGCTGAAGATGTTGCTCAGTAGAGCAATGAAAGCTTCGCAACCAAACCATCCAGCTCAGAGAACACAACCACATCAAAATCATCCACCTGAGCTACAAATCTTCTCTATTATGTTCACAGAAAAATAAACTGGATTGGAAATATTTCGGCTACTTTCGCATTCCTTTAGTGTTCCGAGTGAAGTACAATGGGCCTTCAAACTGTCAGCTTTAAAGTTTCAGTAACAGCTGGTGTTTGTTTTTTAACAGGATCGGAAGGGGAAGGAAGGGTTGCTAGCTTCACGTCCAACTCTCCCTCATTTACCTGAATTGCTGCTGGCTAAGGGAGTTCAGATGCCTGTCGATCTAGAATCGAACTTCGAGCCACATTCATGATTGGCTAGAATTCTACTAAAGGTCCACAATGAGAGGTGTCGAGGGCTGTCAGCAGCAAATTGGACTCAATCAGTCGTTTGCTGCCGTATCAACTTCAATCAACATCTGATTACATAATATTGTGGATCATTTGCCTAAACACTCACCTCTAAATCAGTCGGCCGCTAGTTGGAATCCTGTTTCACAAACTTCAGCCTAGACAATGATACGTCTGTGATTGATACAACCTGGTACCTGAATGAGCTGCTCAGAGTTACTGATGAGTTCAGATGAACACGACAGTGATGTCAAGAGAGGAAGATCTGAGGCGGTCGATAACAACTACTGAAATATTTCTGACTACATGCATTATTTTTATTTTTGATTACAGCTTGATTCCACACCATATTTTTTGGTACAGGTATGGAATTTTCAGCATGTGATATCGGTAGCCCAAATTTTGCAGGCCGACCATAGATATCAGGTGTGCGTCGGCAGGGGATCGAACCCCGGACCATGTACATGGTCGACCAGAGTCCTAACCACTGTGCCACCGATGCACAGCTTACGATTACATCATAAGGAATATTATTCAATTAAATTCCTAAAGACATAATTATTACACAACGAATAATAATAATAATATTCGTAATTTGCTTTACTCCAAGACAATATACTTGTGTTACAGAGTGGAATCCCCAACATTTCCTAAAATATTGTATCTAATTTACCCCACAAGAACAAAAGCACAAAAAAAAAATTGATATTAATTTTATTTTATTTTTGATTATAGCTTGAAATCACACAGTATTTTTGGTACAAGTATGGAATTTTCAGCATGTGATATCGGTAGCCCAAATTTTACAGGTCAACCATAGATATCAGGTGTGCGTCGGCAGGAGATCGAATCCCAGACCATGTGCATGGTAGGCGAGAGTCCTAACCACTGTGCCACCGACGCAGGATGTAGGTAACGTAAATTGGTATCACCAGCTGTTTTTCGTATCAGCAGTCGAAAATGTACAAAATGCGTAAAATAATGCTGATAATGTTAATAGCTAAAATTATAAATTAATTGAAATAGAGTCACTATAAATTACACATAGAAGAGAATAAATGAGCCCCTTATTTTGCTAACAATATAGTTATAGTTTCCACGCTTAATACTATCTCTGTTACATAGAACGCCGGCCAAATATAGTATCATTGAGTTTTTTATACTTCGTTGTGCCAGAGAGCATACAATCTTTTCATAATGACTTCTAGTCCTACTGTGGTGAGTGCTACTTATAATCTGATATAAGTAGTAGTAGTAGTAGTAGAAAAGCAACAATATATGTTTCCGACACTGGAAAAAGCAATCAAAGAACAGAACTGTGAGAAGAACGTTAGAAAAACACTGTGCAGAATTCGACAAGCTATCGAATGTGGTGATATTCGACCAATTTGCAAATGATGTCTAAATAAAGCCTTCGGGCCTCATCAGTCTTTCCTTCCTTACACTATATGATGATATGCAGAGTTATAAATAGAGAGGGTGTTGAAAGTCAAACAATATGGATTTAGACCATTTCTCACATAAGTTTAGGTGCCTGTTGACCATAGTACAGTAGTAACGAGCTGACTTAGTAGTGGCACACCACTTACTCTGCTGACAACCTTCATTAGTGAAGGCTGAGTGATACTTACCTGATTGCCTTAACTTCATAATGTAGTAGGTTAAACGGAACTTTCTTTCTAGAAATCGACAAGAAATAGGGTGACCAAGAAAGTCCAGAAGGTATTTTATACTTGACTTTTCGATAAATTCTTCCTCTTCAGATTCGACAGTTGTAGATCCACAATAGTTTAGGAATAATTTGTTAATGATGATATTTACAGTAACATCATACCATTAACATCGACATACCGGGAGAAAGATGTAAATATATATTATTGATAGGTTACACTTAAAAGCATGTGTATATGGACAGCAATTTCCTCCTAGTTTGGGACTCTTCATGACTACTCACCCACCCATCACCACACCGCCAAGCATCGAATCCAGGACCTTCAGGTTACAAGGTGAGCTCGTTGACCATTGAAGCCACTGGGACAGAATCCAGTGGCCCATGAATCCAGATTTTAGAAGACGATTAAAATGCGCCACTATAGTGCACAGTATGATATTGATAATAAAGTTGGCAGTGCGAATAAAAATAATATTTTTAGTTATCCCGTGTCATCGGGAGAGATAAATATTCTAGGTCAGGGTTGAAAGCCATGAGTGGGAGAGTGGGGATTGAATACACTTTTTCTGAACAAAAAGATTCGAATGAAACATTTTTATAGCGACTGTCTCAGCTATGATTAGCAATAGAAAGAGGAAAACCTTAAGGAATTGAGGTGGCTGCATCTTGTATAAAGAATTGAAAAGGTTGAATGTTTGTCAGTCTAGTGATCCGTATCTACAAGGTGTGATCGACTGTACAATTTCTTTACCTAACCACGTTGGACAATGTTCAAGACAGCTACAATGAGCTTTCTGAGTCGTTCTATCTATGTAAATGTCTCCAAAAGAATGGTTAAAATTTATATATACACATTGAGGTGGTCAAACTCGGTAGTCTATCAAGCTAGAGGCTTGAAGTTTTCGTAGCAGTGGTGTTTATTTTCAAGGGATGGAGTTGCTATCCCCATGCCCAGCCTTCTCTCTTTACCATTCTTATTACTGGCTTAGCGAAGTAAAGGAGTGCGCGAACCGAGGACTAAACCGTGGACAACATGCGTGGTTGGCGAGAATTCTACAGCTGTGCCACCGATACTAAGTCACTGTGTAATGGCAAATATTCTTCTTTATATTGTTGTTCCCATGGGTTCCGAATGGAACATAGGGCTTCAGCAGAACATCCCCGACTCGTCCTGTTTTCTGAAGTCCTCTAGAGCTAGCCCCACGTTTCCCCACAGTCTCTCATCTCTTCCTCCTCTCTTGATCTCCTACACGTCCCCTTCGGACCAACGTCGAACTTGTCGTTTCCCATTCGGGTTTCACTCAAGTTATGGCCTTGTTCTCAATGTCGTTTGTCGGTCTCCTCAGCGAATGTCGCATCCATCTCCATTATCTTCTACATATTTGTTGAGCATAACCAAGAGTAAATTAAGAAAATACATGGTTTTATACCAACTCTGATCAAGATTTGACCTGATAGCTCCATAAACATTATGAAAAGAGTAAAACCATTTATTCGCACAACTGCAATAATCACATAAAAGGGATGGAGTGAATTCATTCATGGAGGACGGAAGTTCATACATAAAAGTAATAAAGCATTCATGAATTTACCGATTCCACAGAAGGCCAAGATAGCAACAATACCTAGATTTAAATTACTTAGTATATAAAGCACCGGTATTCACCGCTACTACAGCCACTATTATTTATAATCATTTCTTAATGAAGTCTGATGTTCAACTTTATGTTATATTTATACATATTACGCAATGGCAATGTGCAAACATCTTTTGCACGATAATCTCTCTCGCTATATACATTTACATATATATATAGGTACATAACTGTAGAATTTCATGTAAAAGATATCGAGAATATTCTCTTTTCAAACCAATCTGACACATGAAAGCTCTCAAAGAAGCGATTATTTTAATCAATATTCAATTTTCAAGTATTGGTTTGCACAGAGTATTGAACAGTTGTTTCTCAACTTGTTTGCGAATTTTCATTGGTACACAGGCACTACCCCACCTTCAAGGATCAGATTCAAGTTGAGGCAAGCTCTCTGTCCATTAAACCAACGAGATTGAATTAAACGCCTCGTGAATTCTAAGTTTTTCCCATTCGCGACATATATATATATCTTTATATTACGATGAAGTTACCTAGAGCTACTGTGACCAGTGGGGTCCATAAAGTCGAGTGCTGAAACAAGCAGTCCACCAAGACATCCACATGGTGTGTCACAGATTAGCAGAAGTTAACAATTATGGATCATTGGACCTCTTCCCAGAGGCTAAATGTTCAATGCGCTGGCCCTGTAATTTGTAGGTCGTGGGTTTCAACCCTGGTCGAGTCGATGGCGTGTAATCTGAAAGAGACAAAACAGCTGTCCAGTACTCTCTGATTTTAAATGCTTTCTCCAGATAAAGTCAGTTCATGATCAAACATGAAATCTGCAATTTACTTTTTTAAATAAACCTAAGGAGTCCTTAAAAGGTGAAATGATTTTAAGAAGAACGGGTAAAATCCAGTTTTCACTTGTGATATATTCAACAGTCTGAATAGTCGCCTGTGGGTAAAGAAAACTGGACATTTATTTTCCATTACATCACGTGGAATATAAACAGATAATCAAGGAAGTTGTAATCATTCCGCTTGAATTTGATGGAAAAGATATCGGAAAGAGTATTCTTCCTTTACAGGAATCTGTATTATGAAATTTCTAAAAGGGATTTTGTAATGGATCTTCGTTGTTCAATTATTGGTTTGCAGGGAGTTAACTAACTTAAATTTTGATCACGAAATGAGTTCACGTACATAACCGTCAAAAAACAGAAAGTACTCGACAGGCATTTCCCACTTTTTGGGACTCTCCAATGGTACGCATCCACAATCCCAAATCTCATTGACGATTCACTCAATGACACGAAAATCAATAACCTATCAGTTTTGACTTCTTCCAATTCGCGATATATATAACGATGATGAATTTGGTTGAAGCTGTAGTGAGAAGCTGTGACCAGCGGTTAGATGCGGAGACAGATACTTGCCGACAACATTCGCGCTATATATCGCGAATCGGGGAGGTGTTACAATTGATGAGCTATTCGTTGCCGTCCCCGTAGCTACATTTACAGCAAGCTCACCTTATAACCTAAATGTCTTGGGTCTGACTTCCAGTGGGGTTATAAGGTCCATTTGGACGTAAAACCTGACGAGTACTCTCTGGTTTTCAGTGATTCCTCTTGAAATCTTCTAATTAGTTTTTATACAAACGCAAACAACTATAGCTTTAACCTATACGTCCAAATTCGCCCTAATAAAATCCAATAGGCTTAATTAAATGTTTGTTTTTTATCAAACGGAATTCGGCTATTGATGAATCCATTTTTTCGTCTTCAGTTGATTAGACCAAAAAAAGAAACAAACTATGTAGACGCTTTCGTTCCCCTCTATGGCGTGGGTGATATACTGAGGAAAAAAGAGGACATAATAAAATCCTTGTTGTCCATTGATCAAAATGGTACACTGAAAAGAGTGTCAATTAAATACTCATTGTACAAAGTTGTGCATCTCTCTCTCCATCTACTCAAGTTGTTTTTTTTTCCTGTGAGAATGAAAAATGATATCGATGCGATGATAGAAGTCAAAAGAAGACAGTCAGGTGACCGAAGAATATTCTTCTCATAATTTCACTTTGAAGGTGTACAGTAACACAGTGTTTCCAAACTATCATGGGAACACCTACAAACGTCAATTGTCATTATGTAATGGCAACCAAACAAATGGAGCACTACATATCACGAGAAAAATAACGAGCTGTTGATATTAGATGTTTGGAGCCAATCGGCCACAGGAAGCGTTGCTCGACTTGCGTCACCCAGTGCTGCAGTCACAGACGTTACCACTGAGTTTTCGGAGTGGCTGACGATTGACTTCCTGTAGGACTGTATTGGATATTTTTGGTTGGACACTAGTGAGTGACAAGTGTAATGTATCTAGTCCTTTGTTTACTGCAGACTGAATTCTATCAGTCAAGTATGTAATGTGGGCATCATTCTAAGTTGTTCAATATCAGAAGGAACATGAGTCTCTTCACGGAGGTTGCAGATACGCCTTGCTGACTAGTGATTACCAACTAGCACGAAACCGAGGTGAAGCAAAGCTTCCTTTGGCCTGACTGTCTTCTTTTGACTTCTATCATCGCATCGATATCATTTTTCATTCTCATAGGAGAAAAAAACTTGATTAGATGGAGAGAGAGAGATACACAACTTTGTACAATGACTAACTAATTGACTATCTTTTCAGTGTACCATTTTGATCAACGGACAACATGAAT
>OX235272.1:518746-569349 GCA_944472155.2 Trichobilharzia szidati
ATGGTTAGGATATATATTACGTATGCCTAGTCATCGCCTTCCTCGACGGGCAATGTTAGCTGACATAGGATGGATCTGGTTGGAAAAGAGTTAGCTAATGGTTGTCAAACGAAAACCAACATGGAATCAGTCAATGAAATCCACAAAAGTCAGTTTAAGCCAGCCAGTTACGTACGGAGGTGTACACATCCTGACTACTGGCTGGCTAGTTGGGGTCCTCGGGATGGTAGCAATCATTGAAAGCTGGAGACAATTCGTGCTATGGCTCAAAATCATTCTCATTACCTGGTGCAGATGCACTCACTCTTTGTTGCGATTTGTCATATCCAATAAAACTCTACTGTTCTTCCATGTTGCTCTTCTTCTCCCGTCAATCTCTGTTTTAAATTTCTTCTTACTCTCTTCTCGTGCTTTGTGTGGTACATGGAGGGAAATTGGTACCTCGAACTGGTGGACATCTGTGCAATGTAGTCAGGTATGATCGATTTCTAAACAAGGGATATCCATCTGTGGTATATACATATATACCATCCTAGAAAACCATCAAGTGAGTGACATCACACGCCAGGCCATTGCCCAAGTGAAACCCGAATGAGAAACGGCAAGTTGGCCGTCAGTACGAGGGTGGGGTGACATGGAGGAGGTCATGAGAAGAGGAGATGATAGCACCTGGGCAGACGTGGAGCTAGGTGAAAACGTTGGCGGATATGCGAATGTAATGGAGACGTGCGGCTGATGCCCTATGTTCCTCTAGGAATTAAAGGGAACAATAATAAATATCCTGGAGAGAATAAAAGACGCACTGGATGCAGAATTCCGACCAGAACAAGCTGGATTCAGGAAAGGCAAATCATCTTCTGACCAAACTGCAACTCTACGCATTATCATCGAACAAAGCATGGAATGGCAATCAAATCTCTACCTCAACGTTTTACACTTTGAGAAGGCCTTCGACAACGTTGACCACGAAGTAATTCGGAAACTATTCGCGAACTACGGAGTACCCAAAATATTCATCAACCTTATTCAACAGCTGTACGACAACGGCACATGTCAAATGATCAACAACGGAAAACTCAGCGAGGTGTTTGGAGTAAACACAGGAGTCAGACAAGGGTGCTTATTATCACCAATGATATTCCTAATGGTGGTGGACTGGATTATGCGTCAGACAGTGGGAAACGAGAAGACAGGGATATCCTGGACCGACGTGAAGAACCTAGAAGACCTGGATTTCGCGTGTGGATGATTTATGTTTGATGTCACACAAAATCGAAGACTTACAAGCGAAAACCGACAAACTGGTCGAAGAAGCAGCTGGAGAAGACAGGACTCCAGGAGAACATAGACAAGACAGAGGTTATAAAAATAACCAACCAACAACAACAACAGCAGCAACATCCAGCGCCAACCTCCATCAACGGGAGGGATTTGATGAAAGAGGTTACTTCACTCACTTATCTAGGGAGCATTATCTCAACTACAGGAGGAACGGACGAGGATGTCAAATCGAGAATCGGGAAGGCGAGAAACGCATTCATCAACTTGCAACCCATCTGGAAATCTTCGTCATTCAGCATCAACAACAAAATTCGGATTTTCAATACAAACGTCAAGTCAGTCAGTTCTTCTATACGGATGGATCAGAAACTTAGGGGCGGGTCACAAAGAATATTTCCAACAGCCTGTTGCAGACCTTTATCAACAAATAACTGTCTTCGCTGGCTCTATACTGAAGATCAGATGGCCGGAAAGAATCACCAACAAGAAACAAACTATGGGAACAAACAAAACAAGAACCAATCGCCCAACAAATATGCAGGAGAAAGTGGAGATGGATTGGACACTCGCTGAGGAGGCCGTTGGGTGACATCGCGCGTCAGGCCAACGCTCGAGTGGAAGCCGGAAGGGAAGCGGCAGAAGACAGAAGCAAGTGGAGACGTGTTGTTGAAGCCCTATGTTCCACTAGGAACCCAAAGGAACAATAATAATAATAATAGTAATATTCTCTAACTGATGTCAATCTATGATCAACTCGTAAAAACATAACTAACCCTTACAAACCAAACTATAGAAAATAATATACCATCCTGTAGTTAATATTCCTCTTTAGAGTGTGTAGTAAGGAATGAAGGATGAATTTTTCATTTTCAATGGTGTATATTCATCATAAAAAACTTTCATTAAATTATCATAGTTGATGTGACTGTTTCTTCATTCATTTTGAGTAGGTAAGTAAGGTCATGTAGTTTGTTTATCGACTTTCAATTTCACTCGTTTACTCGTTTGGTCGTAATAAAACTCTCTTTCTCTCTTTCACACTCTCACTCTCTATGCAAACACAAACACACACACATACACACATACAAGAACACGCATACATATACACACATGCATGCAAAATATGCCATAAATGATCAACTCCCTTCATTATTACCGGTTGATTAATGAGGTCAGGCATACACATATAGATGAAGTTATGATGGCCACTTAAACAGATAAAAATGTTATAGCCATATGATTAATTCTGTAGCCATTAAGTTGACAATACTCGTGTGTGTGTGTGTGTGTGTGTGTACTGGATGAGAAATCGAAAAAGGCAGAGTGAGAGAAAGAGAGAGAGACTGAAATCAATAAAAACAGTTGCCATTTATTAATCAAGCATGAATTATGTGTCACTACTTTTCAATTATGAATACTTTTTACGAGTTGATCACGGATTGATATCAGTTAGAGAACCATTGAAAACCAGGGAGTACTGGATAGCTGCTGTTTCATCCTAGTTTGGCAATCATCGGCAGTCGCGGCAGGTCACGCTAAATCACGAATTGGTAGAAGTTAGAATTCATGAGCCATTGAATCGGATCCCAGTGGCTGAATGGAATACGAGCTTGCCTCGAAACCGGAAGGTCCTTGGTTCAAATCCCAGTGGGTGCGTTCTGCCGATGATTCCCAAACTAGGATGAAACAGCAGCTCTCCAGTACTCCCTGGTTTTCATTGGTTCTCTAATTGATAATAGTCCGTGATCAACTCGTAAAACCCTTACAAACCAAACTATAGAGAATACTTTTTAATTCAAGTGTTCTTTAATCGATTTCAGATCATGATGAAATCCTTTACCCGATGAAATCCCTGCAAACCAACCTTATGCCAACTAGTGGACTGGCCTTATACAAGTAGGTAGTTAACGGCGTTCTATTGAGAATCAGTACGAGTGGGGTACAGCCGGTCAGGTGTGAGGACAAATACCCACCACGGATGACACTGGCTGGTGCCAGTCGCCCTAAATGCACGAATTGGTGCAAGTCAGAATTTAGGGACTAGACACTGAGTCGGTCGCCTCGTAACCCGAAGGTCCTGAGTTCGAACCATTGCGATGAGTGCAAACTGAGGAAGAATCTAAACTAGAGAGGAACAGCTGTCCGGTACTCCCACTTCAGTACCTTCACTGAGTCTCGAACCGATGCAATCCTGTAACCAATCAAATCCCTGTAAACCAACATTTGAAAATCGAATCAATGTTTGTTACATCATATCACTTCTGCAAGTTGTCACAGAGAGAAAAGGACGAAAGGTGAAGTGGACGAGAAGATGAAATCGTGAAGCAAGCTGAGAAAATAAACAAAAGGACTGTAGACAACACGATGAAATGTGTTGATGTGCTTCTGCAGTATTATGTTCCAATCGGAATCCAAGGTAGTATTAACAACACAAAAATTGATTAACTTGAGAAATAATATTCGTCTGCCTTTCCGTCTGTCGGACAAAATGATGTCCCACATCATATAGAACATTTGCGTTTCAGCCAATAGATCATAGGCTCGAGTTCCCCTCTATTTTTCCCAGTCTGAACAACTGAATAGCATCACCACACACACACGCGCGTGTAAAAACACACAATAAGTGTAGCTAATAACATGGTGCATAAAAAATCGATTCTGAGTAGCAGAAATTTGAGTTAATATATGTGTAAAACTTGGGCACTGTGGTAGTGAGTAATTCCACATTAGTTTGTTTGTTTGTTAGATGTATCACACAGTGAGGAAACAGTATTATTTACTGGATGACACAGTTTCGAACACAATCTATTATTGTTCATAATCATATCAATCGTAATTACACGACTTCGAAACTTGAGTTCAATAGTTTTCTTTGTCCTCTCTTATTTGTCGTCGTTGGGGTAGTAGAATTTTCCAAAATTCTGGCTGGACAGGTGTTGAATCATTCCTATTACATGTATTCGCAGTTGATTCGATTAATAAAGCTTCCGTTGGCATCAATCTCTCCCTCTCTCCACCCTGTGACATTAGATTTTAAAACTGTCATCTTATCCCATCCAGCCTACTGCATGGTTGTGTGTAAATGCATTTAGTGCTATAGCTGAACTATTCTCTAGATTTCTTATTTTATTCGGGTCAGCAAATCTAGATTTCGCTAGCAAAATCTAGGGTGAGATTGATAACAGAAGCTTTGTTTATCGAATCAACTGCAAACACGTGTAATAGGAATAATTCAACACCTGTCCAGTTGGACATCTGGAAAATTCTATTACCCCAATGACGACAAATAAGAGACGACAAAGAAAACTATTAAACTCAAGTTTCGAAGTCGTGTGATTTATAATTGATATGATTATGAATAATAAATTGTGTTCGAAACCTTGTCATCTAGTAAATAATACTGTAACACTGTGTGATACCTCATATAGACAAACTAATATGAAAGACACCTGATACTCAGGCTAAATTCCTAAGCTCAAAGAAAAGTCTTTGAGATGACAACAACTTATTAGTGGGCCGAAAATGTTATACTATTTCATAAATTTCCTTGATTAGCCTCCACGCATAGATAATTTATGGATGATTGTGAATAGACAGGATAGATTTAAATGTGTTCAATTATTACAGTCTTCTGTGGCATGATGGCAGGAAAAAAAATCTATCAGAATACGGACATTAAACATCAATTTACTTGTCATGATAGATAGAGTCGCTGCTATTTCATGCGTAACACAGAATTAGATTAATGAGACGTTGTTAGCAAGTGGCTGGCTGTTAGAGGGGAAATAGAATATTGCTGAAAAGTGTAGGCGTGTTTGATAAAAATAAAAGAAGTGTAAGTCAATTCGTCTAGCAGTTGAAAACGTTTAGTGTTGTCCTTCATTGAGGAACAGTAATAATTATTTTTTATTTGGTTGCGTTCTCTGAGCTAGTTGACTCTATTCTAAAGCTTTCGTTGACCTTTTAAACAAAACAGCTTCAACGTAAGCTTTTATATAGCGTGAACTAGATGAATGGTATAACTGGATCTCTTGACAATCTTTGTTGTTATTAATTGTTAATTTGCGTCAAACTTAGGCCTTTTTTATTGGCTTGAGTTGTAGCATCCGGAGGGCACCATACAGACAGTCCACACACCTTCCTATTTGATTGGTTCCAACCAATTGTCAAAGACTTCTTGACTTATGCTAGTTTTTGTGTATTTGATCATCCATGACTCGTTTCCAACATAACAGAACATATGTCAGCTAACACTGATCGTTGAGGAAGGCGATGCCTTGGCTTATTCTCTATTAATTGGTGAATTTAATCTGTAGTAATGTTTTCCTGTAGGCGAGAAACACATTCATCAACCTGAAACCAATCTGAAAATCTTCATCACTCAACTCAGTATCAACAACAAAATTCGGATTTTCAATACTAACGTCAAGTCAGTCAGTTCTTCTATACGGATGGATCAGAAACTTGGCGGGTCACAAAGAATATTTCCAACAGCCTGTTGTAGACCTTTATCAACAACTAACTGTCTTCGCTCTCTACCGAAGATCAGATGGCCGGAAAGAATCACCAACAAGAAACTATAGGAACAAACAAAACGAGAACCAATCACCCAACAAATATGCAGGAGAAAGTGGAGATGGATTGAACACTCGCTGAGGAGGCCGCTGCGTGACATCGCGCGTCAGGCCAGTGCTCGAGTGGAACCCGAAAGGGAAGCAGCGAGTGGGACGTCCAAGGGTGGGTGACATGGAGGAGATCGTATGAAGAGGAGTTAAAACAGTATGGACTAACATAGATGCAAGTGAAAAGTACAGCAGAAGACAGAAGCAAGTGTAGACGTGCAGTTGGAGCCCTATGTTCCACTAGGAACTTAAGGGAACAATAATAATAATGTTTTCCTGTTAACTTTCTGATTTTTCTGAGTATTAGGCTTCCAGGTATTGTCTGTGAGAAGATACAATTATATCATCCGTCATGGGGAATTCAAATAAGTTCACTTCAAGCATATTAAAACTTCTGCTGAAAATGCTGTCTGGAAGGACAATGAAACCTTCACAATGAAATCACCCAATCTCATAAAAATCATCTGTTGTCTTCGCCACTTGGCCAACCAGTCTACAGGGAATAGAGGGCTCCTGTGTGGTTGCTCCAAAAATTCAAAGTGTGTATACGGATCTGGTCTTGTAAAAGGCTAAAATGAGTGTTCGGTCATCGTAAAAACCAGTATGTACATCTACCCAATCAGTTGGTATAGCATTATACTGCGGTGATATCGACGATTGGTATAAGTGTCTGGCAGAGAGTCTCGATCCCCTTACACCACCTGGAGCAGTTGGATAGTAGATAATCAGCCTGCATATAGCAAGTGTGGCCTATATATTTTGGTAAACCAACCAATAATCTCTCCCAGTTGACTGAGTTATGACAAAGTGTATGCACTTATTCTTGATTTTCTGAAATCCTATTGTGTTTCTGTTGTTTCTAAGTAGCTGTGTAGTAGTTGCTATTATAGTTTTAATATATAATACCCACCTAGAATGAGGCAATAAGATTATTCATCCGGATTCTGGGGGAACAGCGTAGGCAATATTATCCCAGGAGGTGTCGCACACCAACAAACTCCCACACCGTCGGACATTATCATCTAACTGAATTCTGACCCTAGTTGATTTTAGTGACTTTGAGATTGAGTTGATGCCGACCAGGGTACAATCTCGTTGAAAAGGATTAGACACAGGATATAGATAAAAGTACCGATGAAATATGCAATCTTCTGAATCCAAGGACCTTCGGGTTACAAGGCGAGCTCGCCGACCATTCAAACACTGGGGTACGATCCAATTGTCACTCTTTGAATTTTGACTTGTACCACTTCGTGATTTTAGGGCGACTGTCACCAGCCAATGTCATCCGTGGCAAGTATTTGTCCTCACTCCAGAAGAGATCGACCCCACTGCTCGTCACGACACTTCTCACCAGAAGTCCACGCAACTTCGTCCTGCAGCCAGTCACCACCGAGCACCAGATTTATTTTACATGAGTTTAATTACGAGGATTCTATGTGTTCAGGACCACTGAGTTAGACCTCAGTGGCTGGATGGTCTACGAGCATGCCTTGTAAGCGGAACGTCCTAAGTTCGAACCCTGGCGGTGGGTGCCTAATGACAAAACAGCGGGCTATTCGGTTTTCAATGGTTCTCTAAATAATGTATCAATCCGACACCAAACATGAAATAATGATTCAATTGTCCAATAAGTCGGTGGTACGGCGGTCAGGACTCTCGCCGACCATGCACATGGTCCGGGGATCGATACTCGACCGGCGCACACCTGATATCCATGTTCGGCCTGGTGAATTTGGGCTACCGATATCACAGGCGGAAAATTCCATGCTTGTATCAAAAATACTGTCTGAAATCAAGCCATAATAATCAAAAATAAAAAAATTGACAACTATTAGGCAACACAAATGAAAACTAAAGCATCAAAAGAATAAGAGACAAAAAGAGACAAAACAAAGGCCCCAGTTAACTTGTTGACTTACTTCTAAAAATTGATGACAATACAGTGTCTGTTTATCTTTGCACATATTACGAAAAGCTGTAATGAGAACAGGGAATTCTTTGCATTGGATTAAATCCTTGTAGTGTAATCTAACCAATGAAAGGCAGACACGAAATAACACTTTATCACCTTCATAGAAGAGACAATCGAAAATGCGAATAGTTGTCTATACAGGAAGAGAAGAGAGAAAAAAAATGTAAAAAGGCGTACTAATTATCTCATATAATTGAAATAGTAATCAGAAATTAAAAGATTGAAATCACGAGAGAATGACAGATTAATAATAATAACATTCTGTCCTGTGTAGAGTTAATGAATCCCCTCACTAAAGAAGCTGCAAACAGGATAAAACATCTGGTCCTTGCTTATTGTCTTTTAATGGTGATCTGACGTCAGTATTTCGGTGAAATTTACCTCGAAAGCATCAATGATCAACACATTTAAACATTAGTTACAGGATTTCATCATGAGCTGGCATCAATTAGATAACCATTGGAAAACCTGGGACTACTGCCAGACAGCTATTTCGCCAGCCTGGTCTGCGACTCTTCAGCAGTACGCATACATTGGGGTTCGAACCCAGGACCTTCTGGTTACAAGGCCGGCTCGTAGACCATTAAGCCACTAGGACCCGATCCAATGGCTCATGAATTCTAACTTCTAACAATTAATGACATAGCACGACCGCTAGCCAATGTCTTTGGGGTGTATTTGTCCTCACACCCAGCCTGCTGCACCTACTGGTGGCGACATAGATACTCGCCGAAGACATCGGCTAGCGGCGGCTGTCGTGAATTGTCCGACCGAAAGCTGCTACCCTCGACCGAAAGCTGCTACCTTGACGTGGTGGTCGGGCTTGAACACCGCAATGACCCAACAAGCTATACTGGCTGGAACTTATGTTCCTGCAGGTCCTACCATGCCAGAAAGGTTGTTTGGATAGCGGTTAGACTAAAAGCAGTTACCCAAACCAATCCTATGACTTCAAATAAACCACAAAATATCATGCCGGATCGGTCGGGGCCCGGATTAACAACGACCGCGCTTTCTGCTGCCGTGTCACAGGGCAGAAGTGATAAATACGCTACTGAGACACACCAAATAAAAAACAACAAACAAAAGCAGGCCGTGTGTGACCGGCCTCAAGCAGTTGTCACCTGAGCTATGCGGTCACGCAACCAACTTCCACGGTGTGGGCAGCCGGGAAGTAACAATCGCCCTCACAACCCGAAGAGCACGCGAAACCTCTGTATTCCTCACTCACCTTTGTCTTCATCTTCATCTCTATTATCTTACCTTCCTTCTACCAATGCAACTCCTCTACTTAATGGCTCTTCACTTCCTCTACACTCTGTGTGCACTGAAAACGACGGAAGCCAAAAAGCCACCATCGATAGTCTCCTAAAGCCACGTCACCAATTCCATATAGGGGCATTTAATGTTAGGACACTTTGCCAAATAGGACAACAGGCATCACTAGCCAAGACTCTGGCATCCCGAGCCATTGATGTATGTTGTGTTTCAGAAACACGCATACAAGACCCAAGTGTGGTTATTCACCTAACCCCACCTGGCCAACAGGATGAATCTGCAAAATTCACCTTGAGGGTGTCAGGAGATGCGACGGCTAGCTCACGAGGATTAGCTGGTGTTGGGATAGCTCTGAGTACTAGGGCAGAAAAGACACTACTTGACTGGATCCCGGTAGATAGCCGAATGTGTGCTGTCCGTCTGAACGGATCAGTGAAATGGAGAAAGGACTGCACTACTCGCCGATGCCTTTTCGTAATCTCCGCCTATGCCCCCACTGACTGCAGTTCGGATGAAACGAAGGATGAGTTCTACTAAAAGCTGTCTAGTTTGCTGCGAAAGGCTAAACGCTCAGATATAGTCGTTTTAGCTGGTGACTTTAATGCTGAAATAGGGAAATTGTGTCAATCTGAGAAGAATGTCGGTGGCACATACGGAATCCCGTGCCAGCGAACCGACAACGGTGACCGTCTCCTACAGTTCTGTTCAGATAATCATTTGTTTCTTGTAAGCACTAACTTCAAACACAAGGACAGACACTGTTTGACTTGGCAACCCCCATCATCAAATCAACGCTGGACACAAATAGACCACATAGCAATAAGCTATCGTTGGCGTGGGTCAATAGGGGATTGTCGCTCCTTCTGGAACACGTGTGTAGATACCGATCACGCACTGGTCCGCGCTCGTGTGTGCTTACGACTGAACGGACGTAGGAAACAGCTGGCGGTAAACCCATCACGTCCCCAGCTCGATCTGAAGACTAAGTCCCTATTTGAGGAAGAACTAGCTAAACACATATCTGAGTTCGACAGCTGCGCTCACCCTGAAGAAGCCTGGAAGAATATTCAATCAGCCATAGATACAGCTGTAAAAGCTGTGAATAAGGTAAATCCAAAGGTGAGTAAAAACCATTGGATTTCGACTGCCTCATCCGAACTGATAGATGCTAGAAGACTTATTCCGACGAGCTCCGAATTCAATGAGGAGCGAAAGCTGCACAAAAGGAAACTTACGAAAAGTCTCCGCAAGGACCGTGAACAGTGGTGGTTGACAAAGGCGAAAAAGATGGAAAATGCATCGGCGATAGGCAACACTAGGCAACTCTTTAGACTCATCAGGGAAACGGGTGGGAGAAGGCAAATCATAAGTGAGACTATTTGTGAGAAAAATGGCTCCTTAATTAGCTCTCAGGATAGACGCCTCGAACGCTGGAAAGAACACTTCGAGGAACAGTTTAATTTGCCTACAGCCACACTGAGCCTCCCCGCCATCCAGCACACACCCGAATGGGATATAGACACTGGCCCGCCGTCTGTAAGTGAGGTCACCAAGGCGATCTGTAATTTGAAACGAGGCAAAGCAGCAGGACCCGACGGAATTATTCCGGAGGTGTTTAAATATGGGGGTGACATGCTAGTATATAGTTTAACTAAGGTACTAGGTAACGTCTGGGAATCAGAGACGGTTCCATCAGATTGGGGTAAGTCACTTATTATACCAATTTTCAAGAAGGGAGACAAGTCGTCATGTGATAATCATAGAGGGATCAGCTTAACGAACATAGTCTCTGAAATCCTAGGCTCAGTAATCATGAACAGACTAAGCCGAACTCGGGAGGAACAAACGAGGAAAAATCAAGCGGGCTTTAGGCCAGGCAGAGGGTGCATAGATCATATCTTCACTCTCCGACAGATCCTAGAACATAGACACACTTTTAGGCGTCCAACAATTGCCATATTTCTTGACTTGAAGGCGGCCTTCGACTCCGTGGATCGAGAGGTACTATGGAAATGTTTGACTATGAAGGGAGTGCCAAGAAAGTACATTGCACTAATCAAGGCACTCTACTCAAACTCACGTAGCTGTGTAAGGGCTTATGGGGAATTGTCATCTGAATTGATAACAACCAGTGGTGTCCGTCAAGGATGTCCACTTTCCCCTTTTCTGTTTAACTTCATCATAGATATGCTAATGGAAGTATCCTTAACTGAACTTAACGACTTAGGAATCGACTTGTTACCAGGGAATAGTCTTATAGACTTAGAATACGCAGACGACATAGTCCTGTTAGGGGAGGACGCTGACAAAATGCAGAGTCTTCTGAACACCTTGAGCAGCAATCTTCGTATGTTTGGCATGCGATTCGCCCCTGTAAAATGTAAGATACTGCTACAGGACTGGACTACGTCAACTCCTAGCTTAGTGATAGGGAGTGAAGTGATAGAACATGTTGACCACTTCACCAAGGGACGTGAGAACTGCTCAGCAGTTCGGTCCGTCCTTCTCTATGGTAGTGAGACGTGGCCATTGAGAGCGGAAGACATGAAGAGATTGTCTGTTTTTGACCACAGATGTTTACGATCTCTTTCTCGAGTTAGGTGGTATAATAAGGTAAGTAATGTTGACGTTAGGCGTAGAGTGTTGGGCAAAGAGGGAAAATCACTCGAAGAGGCTATAAAGTTACATAGATTGAGATGGCTAGATCACATGCTGCGCATGCCTAACCATCGTCTCCCCCACCCCGACGGGCATTACTAGCTGACATAGGTGTAGGTTGGAAAAGAGTAAGTGGTGGCCAAACAAAAACATCGCATCAATCCATGAAATCCCTGACAGTTAAACTGAGTCAGGTAGGGAGATGCAGACTTCCGGGTTGGGGCCCTCGGGACTCTAAGAATCAATGGCTGGAGACACTAGGTGACATGGCTCAAAATCGTTGTCAATGGCGCAGATTTATTCAGTCTCTTTAACCTTCATATTCCTTTCTACCATTACTCATTCTGTTTCACTCTTATACTTATCTAAATTCTATTGATTCTCTTCTCTCCTTTCCCTGTCTACCTTTGTGTGCTATTTGGAACGTGGCAACTCGAACTGCTGCACTTCGGTGCCAAGTTCTATGTTGAATCCAGCAGCAGCAGCAGAATTGTCAGAAGTTGGAATTCATGGGCCATTGGATCGGATCCCAGTGGCTGAATTATCTGCGAGCTCGCCTTGTAACCAGAAGGTCCTAGGGTTCGAACTGGGTGCGTACTGTGAAGAGTTCCAAACTCGGACAAAACAGCTCTTCAGTATTCCCTGCAGGTTTACCAATGGTTCTCAAACCGATGTCAGCTCATGATGGAATCCTCTAACCAAGCAATCGAATCCCTACAAACCAATGTTTGATCATTTAAACATTATTAAATGAATTACATTCAATTTATGCAGTCTTAAACTGCTATAAAACTTCAAGTTAGATCACAAATTAGCATCAAATAGACAGCTATTGAAAACCAAGGGGTACTGAAGATCTGTTTCGTCCCTGTCTGGGACTCTTCAGCACTATGCGTGCCAGAATTCAATTCGGAACTTTCAGGTTACAAAGTCAGCTTATCGATTATCCAGCCACTACAAATGGCGATATATAGCGTCACAGCAAGCCAGTGTCATCGAGCAGTAACAGTCATGAAACCCGAGTTGTGAACTCTCCCTAGTGACAATTCATACTAAAAGTAGAATGACTCCATCCCATAGTGAACGTTAGATTAATTTTTATGTGTTGGCTGGCAGCGATTCAATTGATTCCAAGTTAGATAATGACATGATATCAGGTAGAGAACCACTGAAAACTAAGGGCTAATGGAAAAGTGTTTCACCCTAGTTCGGGACTCTTTAGCAATACTCACCATCCACCTATGACTACCAAGAAGCCCAATGATAAAATTAGAAGCAGCAACAAAAGTGAGTCACTACTGGAACAAATCTCGTATCACAAACCACCATACAAAGCTTTTCTAGGTCTCTAAAGGCTTACTGTTATAGAGTGCTTATCAAAGTTGACCGTAACAGGAAGATGATAGCGAAAAAACGAGATATGAGTCCAGCATATTTACATAAAACTAAAATAACCATACATAAATTTGCTTTGGTGTTTTCGAATGCCTAAACTCGACTCTCCCCCTCTAAGATTTACCTAATGCCAAGTAATGGACGTTCCTGCATCATCCTAGACATTATATAGATCAATAAAAGGTTCGGTAACTTTTTCACTTGGAATTACAATTATTAGCCTTATTCATCAAGTTTAACCTGACCAAGTAACACTGACTGACTGGTTTCATGGTGGAACAGATGTACACAGATGTAAAGTAGTTCGAGTTCTCAAACTCCGTGACGAATTAAAATTCATATTTGTTTCATCCCAGTTTGGGATATTTTTAGCGCTACGTATCCATGACCGGGGACTTCAAGCAAAAAAGGCGAGTACACTGCCATTCAGATGAATGAAACCAATAGGATCTCTGGAATGCAACATTTAAAAATAAGTTATTTGACTAACTTATCCAGATCGAAGTTTCGAAAAGATTATTTGTAGATGATATCGTTCTTCCCTTCTATTTATCATTTCCCTCTTATTGATTTTTCCCCATAAGATGTACAGTGAAGAAGATTTGTAGTTAAGGTGAATGATTTTCAGCAATAATCACTTCTATCTGGGCATCCTAGCTTCATCTTGAAATCACGCCTGAAGATGGTCTCTTGAAGGCGAATGAAATCTTTCCGCCTGAAGTATCAGTCTCGGAAAACACAGCCACACCAGAAAAGTAGAAAGTATAATAAACCTTTACAACATATTTAGCGTTTGTTTGATGACCACTGAATGATATAATGAAGGCCTACAGAATCTCATACATGAGAGTTAGAGAAAACTCACACCAACCAGTGGTAGGATTTTCTACAAAAATCGAAGTGGTCTAAACACCGCACATAGAAGTTTCTGTCGTTTAGAGTCAGCCCAGTGTGACTTAGGTCAAACAGCCAAGACAGTTCAGATAATCTAAGTTCTAGCTGACTTCTTGGCTACAGATATTTACGTTCTACCTAACAATAATAATAATAGTAATAATAATAATATCTTTATTCTGGACAGTATTTATATAATGTACAAAATTTCCGGAGGAGTTTATCGCATGATATTCTCTCTTCGAACAATATCTTCAAGTAAAATATTAATTCACTGACAGTATATCCTTCCTGTGACACAATGCCATCTGAGCTGAAGCACAAACTATTCCAATGTGACATATCTACTTTGTCTCCTTCGAAAAATCCACGACATCTGGTTGATAGCCATTTGTAAGATGTCTAGGAGTACATTTTGAGACCCAAGGGCATAACTGTAGAAAAGTTAACTCATGTATTGAAACACAGTGCCACCCACAATCACGTCATTCCTCAGGTTTAGTAGGAATTTCCGAATAATGTAAAGTCAGTGCTACTATACAGGTCAGAAACTTGGCACCGTGTCACGAACGCCACTTCGAACAAACTACAGACTTTCATCAATACCTGTCTTCGCTCAATACTACTCAAGATCGGAAGGCCGAAATTGAACAGCAACAGGGATCTCTGGCAATGAACGGACCAACCCGGCAGGAACCAATTGTGCAAGAAATACGCAGGAAGAAATGGAGGTGGACTGGCTTGCCATACTCTGAGAAAACCTCTAAGTGAGTAACATCACACGCCAAGCCATCACTCGAGTGTAACCCGAATGGGAAGCGGCGAGTTCGCCGTCGGTGCGAGGTTGGGGTAACATGGAGGAGGTCATGCGAAAAGAAGATGAAAGCATGTGGGCAGATGCGGAGCTAGGTGAAAACGTTGGTGGAGAATCAAACGCAATAGAGACGTGCGACTGAAGCCTTATTTTCCTCTAGGAACTAAAGGACATAATAAAAATAATAATAGTTACTTTGAATCTCTTTTCTTTCTCTTTTTTTTATCACTAAACTTGACGTACCACACTTCTTTGCAAAGCTCTATGTTAAAGCTCAGTCAGTTGGTTGTCAGTCGACTTGTTCTAAACACTTCAACTTGGTTAGTAAGCTTTAGTAGTTGATGCATGTCAGTCAAACAGTAGTATATACTAACGTGCATTTATATTTATTTTCTTGATAGCCATTTGCGGTATCAAGCAGGTCATATATTGTTTTTTTTTCTCATTTGTTTGAGTTCATAGTGGAACAGACGGCTTCAGCCTTGAGCTCTGAAGCTTCATTAACAGTAGTATTGTTGTTATAGAGTGGAGTCGCTAGCCTTACGACCAGCTTTCCTTCCATACTGGACTTACTTTCGGGTTAGCAAGGTTTAGGAGTTCACTGACTAGAAGTCGAACTCAGACCACGTACCTAGTTGGTAGTTACTTTTTTTGTATTGGAACATCGATACACAAACATTATCAGGGCTGGACGCATGCCTGTAGTACACAACCCTCTTTAAACAATGAAGTATCAGACTACTTGACAAGCTAGCTATCCCAAAAGGTATCCAACTATAACTCAACGGGGATAGTGAACCCAACACCTGCAGGTTACAAAGCGAGGTCGTCGACCATTCAGCCACTGGAACAAAAGTGAGATAGTATGATATGAATATTTTGAATTTCGCAAAGAAACATTCACCGGCCTGCTTAAAACTTGCGCTTCCGATATACTGTGTATAATCTTTCTTACTCAGATTGCTTGAATCTAGAAAAAATGACTTCAATTAAAACGTTTACAATGTGCTGATTCTCAAGTTCCTACTAAACATGAGAGGAAAAGCATTATCCTCGATGGATGGCAGCTTATCTCAATTCATGAGATTACCACTCCTAGGTTATGTCCTTAGTTCACAAAATGTGCTCCTGAATTTTTTTGTAATTGGCACTCAACAAAATGTCGTCATGTATTTCTCAAAGGAGAAAAACAAGAGATAGCATAATGGTGGATTGGTGGTTTGTGCTTCACGTCAGATAGAACAATGCTACACAATCTTATGTCATCAATTAATCTTTTTAATTTGAAGATTCTGGACGAGGATAAAGTATCATGCAACAGACTGAGCTGAAAATTGTGTACATTATGTAAACACTGTTCCGAATAAAACTGTTATTATTATTAAAAACTGTGGTGAATTTCACTTCGAGCTGTATAATTTGAAACCTGAGAATTTGGTTCTCTGCATGGCTTCATTTGAAATTGTGAAATGTCAGCTAAAACGAGCACATAGTTACGATGTTCACACACACACATGCACACACTCTAAAGTTTAGCATCATTTATGTCCTGATAGTTATAAAACTACGGATTTAGTCTAAATAAAGTTGAATTCTAGAAAAACACAATCTGTAGTATATTACATATATATATGATTGCTGTTTAGAAAAAGAAGTGGAGGTTCTACGGGGACATACACACAATCATAAGTGTAAAAGTATTTGTACACAAACAACAGTAACTTGGGATTATTTGTGATGCGATTTCAGAAATGAATAATTTATTATGTTAGACAGAATGAGAGGAAATTGGCATATTTATTGGCAGTTGTCAGTAAGGTGGAATCTGAAGTCGCCCTGCCTAGTTGGCTGAACTCACATTACCGGATGTTACTCTATACACACACACACACCAATGTAAGCATTTTAGTGATTCATTTTGATCCGAACAGCTCAGTGGTAATATTTCAGACTTTGGGAAAAATTATTCCTGTAGTGTTGTTCAAATATGCAGGATTCGCTCGGCAATCTGAAGAGATATTCAAGTGTTGGTTTGTAGGGATTTGATTGGTTACAGGATTTTCATCATGAGCTGACATTAGTTAGATAACCATTGGAAAACCTGGGAGTACTGGACAGCTGTTTCGTCCTAGTTTCGGACTCTTCAGGAGTACGCACTCACCGGAATTCGAACCCTGGGCCTTCTGGTTACAAGGCGAGCTCGTATAACTATCGGTTCCCAGTGGCTTAGTGGTATACGAGCTCACCTTGTAACCAGAAGGTCCTGGGTTCGAATCCCGGTGGGTGCGTACTGATGAAGAGTCCCAAACTAGGACGAAACAGCTGTCCAGTACTCCCAGGTTTTCCAATGGTTCTCTAACTAATGTCAGCTCATGATGAAAATCCCGTAACCAATCTGAAAAGAAACTTTAGTCTGCAAACGATGAGGTGGTCTGATACAATCACAAGCTTTTCTATAGATTTGAAAGGGAAGCTGTGGCTTACCGGTTTTCTAACTCGACTTTTGAACACTGTGTTGTGGGTTCGAACCCAACCCCACCTACGCAGGATTCAACAGCCTTCAAATAGAACAGTTTTAGCTCATTTCCAACTGGAGTGGAATGCAAGTGATTGGTAGCTTCAGTATTGGAAAAATACACACCAGATTACTTCAGAATTATTATCGTCGATTCCACTACTCACACCGTATTGAATAATCCTCAGATGATTAAAAAGAATCACGACAATCCCAACAACAGCATACAGTCTAAAACACCGAATTGAATAGAAATTTTCAACCTGATCGATAGCCACCACCTTGACAGAACTGTGGAATGCGATTACCGTTGTCAGTTCGTCAGCAGGGAACACCGAAGATACCGCCAACATACTTCTCAGTATGGTGTAACTCCCCTACTTGGCTATTGAAGGCGTCTGCTAAAACAACTATGTTTGAGCTTTTTGTTTTGGCAGTAAACTATACAGTTTTTGGCAGAGATTATTTTGTAATTTATTCGAACTGCAGGCGGTTAGGAAGTAACCGGAGACTATGAAAAGGTATCGACAGGTAACGCAGTCCTTCCTTCTTCTAACGAACCCGTTCAGACGGACAGCACACATACAACTATCTATTGGGATTCAGTCAAGAAGGGATTTTTCTGCCCTAACACTCAATGCTATCCTTACACTTCAGAGTCCTCACGAACTAGCTGAGGGGTCTCCTGTCACCCTTAAGGTGAATTTTGCAGATTCACCTTGCTGGCCGATTGGGGTTAAGTAAATAACCACACTTGGGTCTTTTATAAGTGTCTCCGAAACACAACATACATCCATGGTTCAAGATGCTAGAGTTCTTGCTTGTGATGCTTGTGGTCCAATTCGGCAGAGGGTCCTAACTTTAAATGCTCTAATATGAAGTTGGCGGCGTGGCTTTAAGAGACTAAATAGGAGTGTTCTTCGGGCTCTCGTAGCCATTTACGGTCACAAAATTAAAGGAAGATAACTGGCCATTCTGCAGAAGAGTATTAGCAGCAAGAGGAAAATTTGATGATGAAGGTAATGTAGGTAAACGAGAATGATAAACACCAGGGCTTCGTGTGCTCTTGGAAGTGTTAGCTGACATAGGATAAGGTTGGAAAAGAACCAGTGATGGCCAAACGAAAACATGCCTTCATCAGTCCATGAAATCCATAACAGTTGGTTTAAGACAGCCAGTCACGTAGGGAGGTGTACACTTCCTGACTACCGGGTGGCTAGTTAGGGTTCTCAGGATGGTAGCAACCAATGGAGGCTGGAGACAGTTCGTGATATTGCTCAAAATCGTTGTTGGCGTAGATGTATTTACTCTTTCTCATTTGTCATATCCAATAAAACTTTATTGTTACTCACTCAAACTTCTGTTTATTATCTGTCTTTTGAATCTCTCCCTCTACTCTCTTCTCTTGCTTGGCGTGGTACATGGAGGGAGAGTGGTAACTCAAACAGTTTGACTACCTTGACATGATGGTTGGAGTTGCATATTTCAACCAACTAACATGCTACACTTTTGTTTACCTTCACGTTCCCCAGTGGAACATAGGGCTTCAAGCTAGAGCCAGCTTGAAGTTTCTGTAGCAGTGTTTATTTTACAGGATGGGGTTGCTAGCCTCATGCCCAACCTTTCCTCTTCACCAGCTTTATTTCTGGCTTAGCGAAGCAAAGGAGTGCGTCGGCCGGGGACCGAACCCCGGACCATGTGCATGGTCGGTGAGCGTCCTAACCTCTATGCCACCGACGCACAACATGCTACACTAGCTGGAACAAATGCCTTCCTACAGATAACACAATGCCAGTGAGGTCATCTGAATAGCGGTTAGACTAGAAGAAGTCACTACCATAGCCTAAGCCATTTAAACTATGCTGAGGGTCCTCAGGTAAAGAAGTACTGCTGGTGAATAGAAGCGTATCAACGGTGGGGTGTTCCCTTCAGATTACCAAGAAGCCAGATACGCTGACTTTCCGTTTTTAAGAGGAGGTGAGGTTTAGAAAATGTCAACCCCGAAAATTTTACACCCCCACTTCTCCTACGGTAGTCCGTAGCCAATGTTAGGGTCTGTCTTCGTAGGGACATAAATCTAAAAACCGCTGTAAACAGGACGTATATGACCGGCTTTAAGCTGGTTCTGCACTCACATAACACTAATTCTTTCCGTATTTCAGGCAGTTCGGAAAGAAATTAACATTCATGGTCTGGGCAGCAGGTGTGTGTGGGGGGGTAATAGCCGCCCACACACTTCAGTCAGTCACACATTTTCAAGGCACCTCACAACATATGCATTTTTGCCTTAAAAAATTTACATTTCCAGATAATTTTGCATGGAATATTGAAATGCAAAGATTGTTTATGTCTGAAACAACAATAACAGGCAGATGTTTACAGTTGATGGTCGAAAATTTGTGGGAAAAACTAAAGCTTGGGAGAGAAAGAGAGGGCAGACAGAGAAAGAGAGGAAGGAACACAACATCTGATTCCGTAGAACATATCATGCACTGTGTATGGACACCTACACTAGTTGAAGAGGCCTAAATCAGTGGAAGATTAATAGATAACATGGGAGATTAATGGATGAGATGTAATTATGCGGAATTCTAAAATATGTTTACAAGACTACTAGAATCATACTTATGTGTAAATGCATTTAATTTACTTATATCTCCCCATCAAAACAACATATTCGTTAAGCAAAATAGCGATAAATCACATAGATATAAGAATAAAACTTGTGCACTGTGGTAGAGTACAATTCCACTGTGGGTAAAATTTATTTTGATAAAGTCTCACAGTGTTATACAGTAATATTTACTGATAGCGTTTAGGGCACAGTTTTTACTGCTCATAATCATATCAAGGCACTACTCACACAACTTTCTGACTTCATTTATATAATTCCATCATTATTTTTCATCGCTTCACTTGATTGGTAGTAGTATTTCCCATATTTCTGGTATGAGTGGTAAGTCATTCCTATTGCACATATTGGGTGTAGACTCGATGAACAAGGATTCAGTTTTATCACATAAGGAGGGGATATCTGAGACCCTACGTGGTAGGATTCTTAATAAAGCAAGAATTATGGTGGCATTTAAACCTACAAACTCACTCACGGGGACAAGCTCGTTAGGTTAAAGGACCCTGTCGGTGGACCCAATTAGACAAAATAATATAATTTAAGAATTACCTTGCAATGACCACGAGTGAGGTCAACTAGATAGGTCAAACTAGTATTTTTTTTATTTTTATTTTTTTTATATACACCATCACCCTTCTTTTTTACCTATTTTAGAAAAATACATTTTCTGTGGTCATATAACCTATCATCTGTTATACTCTTTTGTAGTTAGACTTTGTTTCCATACACAAAAATCTGTTGAACTGTCCTTTTGTTTCTAAGCACAGCCATCTGATATTCCTATAAATAAATAATCAGTCTTTTTCACTCTCAAATAATTTAACAGCTTACCTAATTCAAGATTAATGTTACTCTTAGTTCATACCAATCACATCTTGTCATCGTGGAAAAGTATGTTCAAACTCTTTTATTGTAATTTATATTTCAGTTAAATTGTTCAGGTTGTAACCAGTCAGTTGACAAGAGTCCTGGAAATAATATTAACTGATGAGCTCATATTATTATCCTGGTACATTTATCGTTCTTACCTTATTCAAATTTGTTGGTAGAATTCAGTCAGCATCAGACAAAGGACTAGACACACTACACTAGTCAGTGACCAGTGTCTAATCAAAGTATCCAATATTTAATTTTATTCTATTAATGTATATTTAAAATCTGGGCTACATAAATACTCCGTCATTACACCGCATATAATTTCTGTTGTTCAGTTTGCTTTAGTCTATTACAACATCAACCGTAATGGTGTTTTCTAAACCGACGAGTATTTTGAAATATCAACAACCTGTTGATTTGCAAGTTTCTGCTGAACTTGAGAAAAAGAAAAATTGTGATTGGGAATGTATCTCAATACACGAGATAACTGTTGCTGAAAGTTTTAGTACAAACTGTCGCTACCTGGGAAATAAGGTTATTTACCTGACTGACTGATTTCAACGTAGAACTTTGCAAAGATATGCACCAGTTCGAGTTGGTACACTTCAAAACAGAGATAATAAACAGAGATATGAGGCAAAAAGAATAGTAATATGGAAGAATTATAGAGTTTTATAGGATATTATAAGTGGATGCATCTGCGACATTAAGAACGATTTTGGGCCATATCACGAGTTGTCGCCAGCCATTGGTTTTTACTGTCCTGAGAACCCCGAACAGGAAGTCTATAGGTTCCTACGTGGCTTAAACAAACTGTTATGAATTTCAGTGACTGGTCAAGCCATGTTGGTTTTGGTTTGACCACCATTAGCTAAGTCTTTTCCAACCTTATCAATCCTCTGTCAGCAATGGACTAGGCGTGCGCAACACATGTCCTAACCATCTCAATCGAAGCAGCTGCTTCACGACTTCGTCGATTGATTTCCCCATCTCACCTAGCACTCGACCGAGGCCTAACCTCAATATTGCTCACCTTATTGTACTACTTCACACGGAAGATAGGACGCAGACACCTGCGATCAAAGACAGCTAGCTGGCCTTTTAATGTCTTCCATTTTCAATGGCCAGGTCTAGCTGACAGCCACAAAGCAAGACGGAGACGACTGCTGGGTAGTGCACTCGTCCTTTGGTCGATAGCCAGCCTGATATCACATCTACGCCAGAGACGGTGTAAACTAGCACATGCGAAACGAGCCTGAAGTGAGTCTTCAATTATTCAGCTATTATTATGATGTCCTTGGGTCAGAACAGTTTACTCCTGCACCGTTTTTAATTAGCTTTCAACCAAATGTCATTCACACTGTCTCGAAGGAGGGAGACACAGAAGAAATATCCTATAGGGGGATTGGTTTTCACTACAGGTCAGACAGCAGTGTGTCACACGATTTACTGTCAGTTACTAATTCACTTGAAGAATCTGAACTAAGAGAAACACCATTGTGTATTAATTTCCGCTGAAAATTGTGTATGCTATATAAACACTGTTTAAAGTAAAGCTTTTATTATTATTATTCTACTGACAATGATACCTAAGACGATAATGAAACATATACCAATCGAGATACCAGTTAAAGACAACTAATTAACCGGAATTTTTATTGAACTCATAATCATAGCATAGTGTAACAACGGACATTTTTTAAACGTAGGCGGCTGTTTCGCAGTTCACATTACCACTACTGAAATGTTCAACTCACTGGTGTAAATATCACAATATTATAGATAACGATATTGAGGAATGTCAGATTGTTTAGTTTTCAATAATAATCAATGGAACTACAACTTGTAGGCTTTAACATTAGATTTCTAACGACCAGGTACTCAAAGTGTTGATTTACAGAGATTTTATTTAATTAGTTACAGGACTCATCACTAACTGATATTAGTTAGAGAATTATTGGAAAACCTGAGAGTGCTGGACAGCTGTCTGATGCTAGTTTGGAACTATTCAGTAGTATGCACCCACCGGGACTCAACCCAATGGTCCATGAGTTCCGAATTCTGCCATTTCATGATGTATATATTTAGCTCAACAATCAGCCAGTGTCACAGGCGACTAACTGGTTCTCTAACTGACGTCAACTAGTGATCAATCCTGTTGTGATGAGAGCCAAAATCGTAGACAACAATTTACGTCAATGTTACGACGTCGCGAGTCAGGGTCATGAGAAGGAAAACCAATAACAAAGCTTAACCTTCAGGAACTCAACAACCAGACTTAACGCGTGCAAATACGATTCGCAGATATATGGCTTAACTTTCTGAGAAACGGTCACAAGCAGTACAGAATAACCTTCAGCAAGAAAGGAACCAATCAGAAGACGTTGCTTCTCCACTGAGAATAATGTTCATAAAAGTCTATAAATATTTCTTGGTTTTCTCAATAAACGATCTGTTACCTGGCCTGGCTCTTGTCTTCTGTTGTTACACTGTAACCAATAAAATCCCCGCAAACCGACGCTTGGTAATTATTTTTTTCCTCACTAGCGACTGGCTTTATACAGGAATTTACCTAAGGTCCTAGTGAGAAATTATAACCAGCAGGGTCAACCATGTCAGGTAAGAGGACACCTACCTACCTATGATTCCAGCTGGCGGTTTCGCGATATATATATATATATATATAGGCGTCATTCTATCTGCTGATCTCTCCTGGTCGTCTCATATCTTAGCAATTCCTAAGAAAATATTCCGTCTTACCTTCTACATCAAGAAGTTAAAACATTCTGGTATAACCCGACCCTTACTCCTACAATTCGTTAACTCTCGCATTCTGCCTATTATTCTCTATTGTTCCCCCTTAGTTTTTCCAGGGCTACTGAAGAAAGACTATATCTTATTACGTAGGGTGTTAGAGGTTGTTAGCAGGGTAAGCAACGTGCCACTTAACCAGCTTGTTAATATTCTGGTCGACAGGCAGGCACTTGGACTCATGTGAAAAATGGGCTAAATCCATTTTATCTAACTCACACCACCCTCTTCATTCACAACTCTCCTCTTGTATCTCATCAGGCAGAACCAGAAGCCTATATAGAAAACTATATGCTCGCACCAGCAAGTACAAAAACTCAACCATACCCTACTTGGCTCGTGTTCTGTACGATAAAGAAAGCATTAGGCGTGACACCTATAATTCATTAAATAGTCAGTAGAACAACTGGACCTCGTCTCGCCAACTCTTATCATTTATAGGTATAACGTTTCTTTTTTTTCTTTTCCTTTTCTCTCTCTCTCTTTTTTTCCGTTATATGCTGCTTTGTTTCTTTCTTCCGCTTACGCCAGTAAATATGACAGCACCTACTTTTCTAACACCTTCAAACACTGTTCAGCGTTGGCTTTGCTACCGACACGCCAATATGTTGTTGTCATAATGAACAGAGATTTCCTTAATCTATGTAGAATTCTATTTATTGATAATGTACTAAGTGGATGCAACACTGTAGTAAAAATGCTGAGAATTCCATTCTGTATCACATGTACTGTTTTGGAATAAAGCAAATTATTATTATAATATATATATATATATATATATATATAGTTTCTCAGTAAATTGATAATTTCCTGCCTTACACTTTTCTCATGACAAAAAATGTGTGGCTGTCAAATAAGGTTTTGTAGAGTTTTCCTACTTAATCGTATGAGCATGTAGTCTTCTATAGTTGCTTCTAGTTCCCCTACATGATGAGATGCGAGGAGAAAGTTGTGTATAGAGAGGATGCTCAGAGTCTGATAATAGGATATTCTGTAATTGCCTGCATGTGTCCATGTGTCTGTCTACAACAGTATTAATACAAATTGGTTTAGCGACAATCCACCCACCCTACGGACAGATTTTAATGCCCCTCACAGTGTAACGGAAACTTTGCTTACTTAGCCCAGGAAACATTAAGCGACGGGAAGCAATGAAGGAGAACAGGCAGAATACAAGAATTAACAAACTTAGAATGTAGGAAGTGGGCGGGAGGACCAGGAAATAACTAACTGAAAACAAAGGAAAATCTACTTCACTAGTCCAATTGATCCCATCTATGACGCCGCGTAGTAGCGGGAGGCTAGTATATTCTTTATATGATCGTTACCGTGACTTCACAAACACTGTTGATGCAGTAGATTATAGCTGAAGATGAAATGAAATATCAGGTTGCTGACTGACTGGCTTCAATATAAAATTTTGCACAGAGATGTAGCAGTTCGAGTTGCCACTCTCACTTTATGTAGAACATAAAAAATAAGACAAAAGAGATTCCAGAGAACGATAATAAGCGGAAACGTGACAGAGAGAAAGAATAGTAATATGGAAGAAGAAGAAGAATAGGGTTTTGATGGATATGGGAAACCATAAAGAGTGTATCCATGTCACTGGGAACGATTTTAAGCCATATCACTATATGTCTCCAGCCACTGGTTTTTACAATCCCGAGGACCCCAACCCGTCAAGCACTATTATTATTATTGTTGTATCCTTTAATTCCTAGAGGAACATAGGGCTTCAGCCGTGCGTCTCCATTGCCTTCCGTTCTCTGCTAGAGTCTTTACCTGGCTCCATGTCTGCCCACACGTTTTCATCTCATCTTCACATGACCTCCTCCAAGTCACCCACCCTCGCACTGACGACCAACTCGCCGCTTCCCTTTCGGGTTCCACTCGAGCAATGGCTTGTCTAGTGATGTCACTTGATGGTTTCCTCAGAGTATGGCCAGCCAATCCATCTCCATTTCTTCCTGCCTATTTGTTTCACAATCAGTTCCTGATTGGTTCGCTCCCAGAGATCCCTGTTGCTGATCTTTTCTGGCCATCTGATCTTGAGTATTGAGCGAAGACAACTGTTAATGAAGGTCTGTAGTTTGCTGGAGATGCTCTTTATAACGCACTGGCCAAGTCTCTGATCCGTATGGTAGCACTGACTTCACATTGGAGTTGAAAATCCGGATGTTATTTTTGATGTTGAGTGCTGTTGACCTCCACACAGACTTGAGAGTAGTGAAAGCTTGTCTCGCTTTTCCGATTCTTGTTTTGATATCCTCGTCAGTTCCGCCCGTATTTGAAACGATGCTTCCCAGGTAGGTAAAAAAGGTTGTTTCTTTCAGGTTCCTCCCATTTATGCTGATTGTTGTCTGTTGTTGTTGTGGCTGCCCAGGAATCTTCATCACCTGTGTTTTCTCTATGTTCACCTGAAGTCCTATCTTTGATGCTTCTTCTGCCAACTTGTTGCTTTACTTTTGGATATCTTCCAATTTGTGGGAAATCAGGCATGTATCATCGGCGAATTTCAGATCCTCCAAGTCTCCTTTTGTGTGAGTCCATTTTATGCCTGTTTCCTCATTGCCCGCTGTCTGTTGCATTATCCAATCCACTGCAATCACGAAAATCATTGGCGATAGTAGGCAACCCTGTCTTACTCCTGTCTTCACTTCGAAAGATTCCGTGAGCTTCCCGTTGTGGATTACTTGGCATGCAGCGTTGTCATACAACTGTTGGATGAGATGTATAATTGTCGGCGGCACCCCGTAGTAGCGAAGTAGTTGCTAAATCACCTCTCGATCGACGCTGTCGAAGGCCTTTTCAAAGTCGATGAAGTTGAGACAGAGAGGTGACTGCCATTCCAAACTTTGTTCAATGACGATCCGTAGTGTGGCGATTTGATCAATACATGACTTGTTACTCCTGAATCCAGCTTGTTCCGGTCGAAGTTTTTCATCCAGGGCATGTTTGATCCTTTCCAGGATGATGCGGCTTAGTATTTTGCTTGGGATGGACAGGAGCATAATTCCGCGCCAGTTCTTGCATTGACTTAAGTCTCCTTTCTTTGGTAGTTTGAATAAGGATCCTTTCTTCCAATCCTCGGGTACTTTGCCTTCTTTCCACACCTTCTCCAGTAGTGGCGTCATCAAGTCTGCCGTTGTCTCTGGGTCCACTTTCAATGCCTCTGCTGGGATTCCATCTGGTCCTGCTGCTTTTCCAGCTTTCAGCATCTTGATTGCCTTCAGGACTTCTGTTCTCCTCGGGGGGTTGATGTTCATTGGTAATTCTGCTTCCGTTGTTGGTATTGTTGGGCGCGTTGTAGGTGGCGGTCGGTTTAGTAGTCTTTTGAAGTTTTCAGCCCACTGTTTCCTTTGCTCCACTTCTTTGGTGATTGACTTTCCATTTTCATCCTTCACTGGCCTAATTTGTGACGAATTTTTGCCTGAGAGGTACCTAGTAGTTTGGTAGAGTGTTGCGAGGTCTCCTTTGCCTGCAGCTTGTTCTGCTTCACTTGCCATGGTTTCATAGTACTTTCTTTTGTCTTCTCTGGCACTCTTCTTTACTCTTTTGTTCAGTGTCTTGTAGTTTGCATTCAAATCCTGTTTCTGTTGCTCGTCGGTGCACTGGAGAATCTTTTGTTTCACCATCCTTCTCTCTTCTATTAGTCTCCAAGTGTCCGTAGTGAGCCACTGTTTGTGCTGTCTCTTCTTTCTGCCTAGAACTTCCATGCAGGTTTGACTCCACACTGTTTTCAAGTTGTTCCAGTGCTTTTCGACGCTGACCCTAAATGACTAGCTGGTTTAAACTAACTGTCATGGATTTCATTGACTGATGAAGCAATGTTGGTTTTGGTTTGACCACTACTAGCTCTTTTCCAACCTCATCCATCCTGTGTCAGCTAACATTGCCCATTGTCGAGGAAGTAAATGGGCTAGGCGTGAGCAACGCACGTCCTAACCATCTCAATCGATGCAGCTGCTTCACAACCTCGTAGATTGATTCTCTCTATCTGCCCTCAACATGAATCATCCTGTCATACCACCTAACATGGGAGATAGAATACAAACACCTATGATCAAAGACATCTGGTCTTTTCATGTCTCCTACTTCTAGTGACCATGTCTCACTCAAAGACATAAGGGAGAACGTAGAGAACTGCTGCTATTCAGTACACATGTCCTTCGGTAGATGGCCAGTCGGATATCACGTCTACGCCAGAGATGATGCAGGTTGACAAATGCCTAACCAGTGTTTTGTATCCATGTTGAGATTTAGTCAGCGATCAGCCAATTGGGGTTGATGCAATTTCTCAACTAAGTGAAGTGGTCAACACTCTATCCCTATCTTTAAGCTAAGAGTTAATGTAGTCCAGTCCTGTAGCATCATCTTACATTTGACAGGAACGAACAGCTTGCCAAACATTCGAAGATTGCTGCAAATCAGGGTGTTGAGAAGTAAAGAGTGTATTCAGTATTAAAGAAGTGGATGGGATAAAAGACAATCAGCTGCAAACCCTGAAGATCTGAATATTCTACTTGTTTGGACTCAACTTGAGTTCCTACATACAAATGACGATTTCAGTTGAAAAGCAAATAAAAACCGACTTAATTGGTTCAGTTGATCCCATCTACAGGTATCGTTTTCACATAATGACCAAATGATGTTCCTTTTACTGTGACATGAATAACACTACTAATGCAGTGGACTACGTTTAATCAACGATTAAGTGAAACATCAGTTTGTAGAACCATTTAGACCATCGACCTCAAGATTACGAGTTGCCATTTGCAAATTAATATGCAGCTTATACACTTCGAGGTAAGATTTCACCACAATTTTCCTTGGGAAGCAAAATCATTCAGATGACATCGGTGACAATCAAAAAAACAAGCGTTTTTTTTCCTTCACTTTCCCCAGTGGAACATAGGGCTTCAAGCTAGTGGCTTGAAGTTTCTGTAGCAGTGTTTATTTTACAGGATGGGGTTGCTATCCTCATGCCCAACCTTTCCTCTTCACCAGCATTATTTCTGGCTTAGCGAGGTAAAGGAGTGCGTCGGCCGGGGATCGAACCCCGGACTATGTGCATGGTCGGTGAGCGTCCTAACCACTATGCCACCGAGCGTACAACTACATACTACTGATTGGTTGAAATAAGTAATTGAATACCACTCACATCAGCCAGTAGGATTCACCAACCAGATCGAAGTAATGTAAACACCAGACGGTCGTCTTGCTCTTTTACATGGAGGTAATCAGCAGTGGACTCAGTTTAAACCAACTTAATATATTACCAGTTCACTCAAGTAGCTGACCGAAACTCGACTGTTTTGAACCACGTACAGCCACTAATGATCTCGGCGCCAAACGAGCGAAATGACAGCTCACTGTTCAATTCATTCTGATCTGATTAGTCTTAGTGACATACAACTACTACTCATTTCAATCAATAAGTAGTATATAGTTTTGAGCATTTATACCAGCCGAACAGTTTACCAGATGAACTGTGATAAACGCCTACTAACCAGGACTTCATTTCATCGCCATTGGTAAGTTGGCTTACCAGTGTAAATATGTAGACAGTAGCTGTCCATCTAATTAACACTGACACACAAATTGTGACCTTCAAACGACATCACACACTCGGAAGGTCATCGAATGAAACCTAAACGGGAAGTAACAAGTTGGATGCGGATATGAGAGTAACATGGAAGAGGTCATGTGAAGAGGAGGCAATGAAAGCTTGTGGACAGTCGTGGAATCATCTGAAAGTAATGGCATAGAATCGGGTGGAATAGAGATGTCCCACTAAGGCTGGTTCTATGTTCCACTAGGAAGTCAAGAAATGAATTATAGAAATAAAATACACAAAATTCCAACTCTATTTGTGCCACCTCAACCGTAATCATAAGAAAATTAGAATAGGTGAGTAAGTTATTATTATTATTGTTCCCTTGGGTTCCTAGTGGAACATAGGGCTTCAACTGCACGTAGGTGAGTAAGTAGACCAGACTATCCAAGATAACCTCAAGTTAGCCAATAAACGATGACGTAATTGGTGATCGCCATTTCATGCTGTTTCACCGAAACAATAACGTTATTAACAATACTAGTGTTTGGTAGAAATTTGCATAAAACGCATAGATAATGCACAGAAACAAAAACTTACTTCAATTGGTAGAACATCAGCGAATAGGCAGATAAACCATTTTGTAGCCAACAATGTACAACTGATACCTGAATTCATGATGACTTTATGCACCATGGGAATTTTCTCTCTAAACACAAAATCCAAAAAGAAAAGGCTAGGTCATAATAAATTTGATCGACTAAGAAGGGGCAGAGATAAATTAATTTTGTGGCTGTACAAAACTTCAACGATAATTGGTTGGAGGATTTCATCATGAGCTGACATCAGTTAGAGAACCGTTGGAAAACCTGGGAGTACTGGAAAACTGTTTCGTCAGCCTGGTTTGGGACTCTTCAGTAGTACGCACCCACCGGGGCTTGAACCCAGGGCCTTCTGGTTACAAGGCGAGCTCTTAGACCATTAAGCCACTGGGTCCCGATCCAACGGCAGAAGGTTGAAGGTTAGGCAATAACTCATCGAACAAGACATTGAGAGATGGTCGCACTATGTCATAAATTGGCAGGAGTTAGAATTCATAGGCTACTGTTGAAGAATCCCAAACTAGACTGATGAAACAGCTGTCACGTACTCCTATGTTTTCTAATGGTTCCCTATCTGATGTCAGCTCACGATGAAATCCTCCAGCCAATCAAAAAAATTCCCCACAAAATTCAATACTTTAAAAATTCAACAATAGTTCTTAAATTAAACATAACAGGTTCTGGGTTCGAGTCCCATTGGAAACACCATCACTTACTAAGGATGCATGTACATCTAGTCAACGAGTCACAATCAGGACGAAACACAGGTCCTACATTGCACCATCACTTACCTTCGACCGAATAACACGGGCTGATTGAGTTTCAACGTGGACATTTGCACACAAGTACAGCAGTTCAAGGTGCTAAACTCCATGTAGCACACACAACTATAAAGTCAAGAGAACTACATAGTGAGCAGAAAGGTACAAGAGAAAGAATAACTAGAAAGCGGGTAAAGAGGACCTTATGGGTGTGGAGATCACAAAGAGTGAGTGTGTTTACACCTTTGAGAACAAAGTTGAGCCATACCACCAACAGTCTCAAGTCACTGGATCTTGGCATCCTGTGGATCTCAGCCGCTCTACGCGGCTCACAGCAACTGTCAAAATTATCATTATTATTATTGTTTCCTTTAGTTCCTAGAGGAATATAGGGCTTCAGCCGCACTTCTCCATTGCGTTTGATTCTCTGCCAACGTTTTCACCTGGCTCCACGTCGGCTCACATGCTTTCATCTCCTCACCACATCACCTCCTCGCACTGACGACCAACTCGCCGCTTCCCGTTCGGGTCCCACTCGAATGATGGCCTGTTGTGTGATGTCACTTGATGGTTTGTTTTCCGCAGAGTATGGCAAGCCAATCCGTCTCCATTTCTTCCTGCTTATTTGTTGCACAATCGGTTCCTGCTGGGTTGGTTCGCTCATTGCCAGAGATTCCTGTTGCTGATCTTTTCTGGCCCGCTATCTGATCTCGAGTATTGAGCGAAGACAGCTGTTAAAAAGATCCATCGATTGATGGCACGTTTTGAATTGACCATCTCTAAGTCTTCCACACGCTTACATCCTGTCAGCTAGTAATGCTCAGTGAGAAATGTTATGAATGAAATGTGTGATACCCGTTTTAGCCATCTCGATCGATGTAACCTCATTATCTACGCCTATCTTCTATATTCCCCACTATACGAAACCAGTTACTACGAGAGATAAAACGCAAACATTATTGATCCATAGAAACCTTCAGATATCATCAAAGCTTCCTCTTCTTGTAGTGAGCATTTCGATTCAATAAAACAGATCAACGAAAAATTTAAACAGTAATAATTTCACAAGTGAAAACTGATTCCGGTAGCACAAGAAGTAAATGTTGTGGCTGTTTGAAAAGATTGGTTGGTCGGTCGGTCGGTTTTCGACATAGAACTTCGCACATATGTGCGGCAGTCCAAGTCGCCACACTCTATGTAGCACACAAAGCAAGAGAAGAAAGTAAGACAAATGCATAACATAGACAGTAAATAGAGGTGTGAGACAAAGGAATAGTAATAGCGAAGAACAAAACAGTTTCATTGGAAATCATAAGTCACAAGGAGTGGATGCATCTGCGCCATTGAGAACGATTTTGAGCCATGTCACTAATTGTTTCCAACCATTGGTGTTTACCGTCCCGAGGACCCCAACCAGGAAGTCTACACCTTACTACGTGGCTTAGACTAACTGTTGTGGATTTCATTGACTGGTGAAGACATGTTTTCGTTGGACCGCCACTAGCAAGCTCATTTCCAGCCTGGCCCTATATCAGCTAACATTGCCCATTGTCGAGGAAGGCGATGACTAGGTGTGCATACGTAACACATGTCCTAACCATCTCAGTCGATGTAATTTCACAGCCTCCTCGACTGATTTCCTTTCCTTACCTAGCACTCGACGCCTAACCTCAATATTGCTCACCTTATTATACCACTTCACGCGGGAGACAGTACGCAGACACCTATGATCGAAGACAGCTAATCTTTTCATGTATTCTGCTCTCAATGGCCAGGTCTCACAGCCATAAAGGAGGACGGAGCAAACTGTTGAGCAGTACACACGCCCTTTGGTCGATAGTCGGATATCACGTCTACGCCCGAGACGGCGTAAACTGGCATATGTGAAACTAGCCCTCTGTATTCGTACTGCGATTTCGTCAGAGATCAACCCGTCGGGGCTGATGGTACTTCCCAAGTAAGTGAAGCGGTCAACGTGCCTAGAACCTCAGTTAATGCGGACATTAAACTTTCTCAACCGTACTTAAATACCTCTGGAGTCATTGGTACTAGTTACAAGTCTCAACTGGGACATCATCACACACTGGGGATGTAAATAGGATAGAGCACCCATCCTAGTTATAACTGGTAACCGTTACCAACCACTAAGGACAATGAATGAAAACTAACAACAGTTTCGGAATTAGAGGATGTGTCTTTTGTCCCTTTGTTAAAGGGTCCAAAGGTAGCTCCATGAACACATTCAGGACTGAATTCCACATTCATGAAAAGACGCGTTTCTTCTGAATAAACTGCAAATGATTAGAGATCTGTTGCAAATTTGTACATTATATGATGAGCAACACACTTAATGGTATGGAGACATATGATAGAAATCAGCTGCCTTGAGTGTTTCAGATGAAGGGCAGTCCATCAATTCAAAATTTGACTGCCCAAATATGTGTGTCATACTTTTATTACAGAATAGCATACACTAGTGTCATTAATCTTTCAGAATTACCACTCACCAAGAGCTCCAATTCCAGTAGAGGAACACATGCTTGTATACCACATGATAGATGTTAATATATATATGAGTGAAAAACTTGAAGAATTTCACAACATGAGTGAGACCACACGCGGCTTTGGAGAGCATATACTCACTTTTTCTAAAGTATCATACATTATTTGAGCAATCTAGTCAGTTTCGATAGTGAGTAATAGCATGTAAGTATTTAGCCATTACAGCTGTTTTTTTAATGACTTTTTTTGACACTTTATGAGAAAACGTCCTCAATAATGTTTAGTTTGATGTCTGAACGTTCACCTACCTAAAATCCGATTAATAACACTGTCCATGCCCTAATTGCGGTGATCTGAATCGTGTGTCAGACTGTGGGGAGCGTGAAGAAAGGAATATGCTGGACGACCGATAAGAAGACAATAGAAAATTTGGATTTCGTGTGGATCATTTATGTTTAATGTCACACAAAATCGAAGACTTACAGGCAAAAACCAACAAAATAGCAGAATAAGAAGAAGCAGAAGCGAAAACAGGACAGATTTCAGGTGAACATAGAGAAGATGGAGGTGATGAAGATATCCACGCACCGACAACAACAACAACCAGCAAAAACACTATCAACCGGTGAAATTTAAAAGAGGTTTCAAAGAGGCCCTCGGGACTCTAAGAATCAATGGCTGGAGACAATAGGTGACATGGCTCAAAATCGTTGTCAATGGCTTACGCAGATGTATTCAGTCTCTGTAATCTTTCATATCCATTTCTACCATTACTCATTCTGTTTCACTCTTATACTTGTCAAAACTCGATTGATTCTCTTCACTCATTTTCTTGTCTACCTTTGTGTGCTATTTGGAACGTGGCAACTCGAACTGCTGCACTTCGGTGCCAAGTTCTATGTTGAATCCAGCCAGCCAGCCTCCTTCACTTACCTGACTAGACAGCATCATTTCAACTACAGACGGGACCTATGAAGTTGTCAAAGCCAGGTAAGGTACACCTTCATCAACCTGAACCCTGTATGGGAATCTTGTGCAATAACTCAGCACAAAGAACAAGTTTCGGATTTTCAACAACCATGTCAAGTCATTTCTTCTATACGGGTCAAAAACTTGCAGTGCGCGTCACAAAAAGCATTTCCAACAGGTTGTAGATTTTTATCAACAAGTGCCCTCGGTGGCTCAATAGTGGAGATCAAATGGCCAGAAAGAAATGGCAACAAGAAACTCTGAGAACGAACCAACTAAGGACCAATTGCTCAACAAATATGTAGGAGAAAATGGGGATACTCCGAGGAGACAGCTGGTTAACATCGCGCGCACATTCTCGATTGAAACCCGAATGGGAAATGAAGAGTGGGCGGTTCGAGGGTGATATGGAGGAGATCGTTTGAGAAGGAGATAAGAGACTATGGGCAAAGATGGGGTCAGCTTAACATGACCGTGAAAAATAGAGTAAAATGGAAACGTGCTGTTGAAACCCTATGTTCCACTCGGAACACAAGGGAACAATAATAATAATAATGCCCTGAGTGGTGCGAATCCTTGATACATAATGGATTTTGATAAGAATTATAGTCTTCCATACCAACTGCTCATAGAACAGCTGATTTCGCTTAAATTTACCAATCTATTTTCCCTTCTGAATTAATTAGCTAGTTTGAGAACGGAACGTCAGCCATTTACCATATAACATTGAGGAATTTCAAACAGTAACTACGGTCCACAAAATGAATATCTAGCTACTTTAACTTGTTTGAATGCAAACTTATCTTTCGGTAGTCCGCAGTCAGAGGTATGTTCTTAATACGGACACAACTGCAAACACTAATTCAAATTGGTCATGTATGACCGGCCTCAGGCAGTTGTCCCCTAGGGTTTGCGGTCACAACAGCCAGAGAAAAAATCAAATTCCACGGTGTGGGAAGCCATGATCATCAGCTGATCTGTTTGTTTGAAGTCGTTATTTTGAATTTCACGATGATCGAATCATAACGGGCTGAAATACTCGGTGGCTGTTATAGTGCTGGCGGCTTCCGAAACAAATGCTTCGACGATTTCTAAAGAGTAATATGAATTTACTTGGTTTACAATCGCTAATAATGGCTATTGGTACTGACACTAAGTCTTATGTGAGACTTATCATCCGGATGCAGTGAGTAATGAAGTTCCCCACTGAAGAGCCAACGTGTCAGCACACACACACACACCGAATATTTCAGTCCGAAGAAATCAAAATAATGACTCCGAATACACAATAACTTCATAACAGGTGGCTATCCCGTCCCGCAGATAACGCGTTGATACGTGAAACGACAGAAGCCGAGTTCACGTTCCAGTGGGAATACTGTGTTACTCATTGAGGATCTAGGTTCATCCAGTTGATGAGCCCCAGGTGGGACGATCCCACTGCCAGCTAACATCAACCAAACGGCACGAATTTCACTTACCTTAATAATTCATTGAGCACCATACAGTCGACGCGTACAGCCAACATATCAGATGAATAATACTTTGGTAGAATATGATTAACCAATGCATCTAATAACCAAAATGCTTTGACTTCAGCTTCATCTGCAGGACAATCAAGAACCAGTAGAAGTACTGCAGCTATGTAATTCATACCCTGATTAAGAGGATAAGAATAGAAAAATAAGAGCAAAGAATAGTGAGAATCGATTGCATATTAGGCAAGGATAGGCATTGTTAACACAGAAAATAATATCACTATCTAACTGGCCATCTTACCAAACTTCATATTAAGATAAAAGATATTCATGAGACAATGTATAATGCTGGGAAACGCAGATAACAGGTATTAAGATGTATGGTGAGACAGAAATCGACGAATGTCGCTATGAATAATCTTGAGGTGTCTATAATAACTGGTTTACTGTCACATCTTGGTCGCTCTGTCCTTCTCTATGGCTCTGAAACATGGCTAATACGAGTTGAAGACATGAAAAGGTTGACTGTTTTTGATCATAGATGTCTACGATCTCTTTCTCACGTTAGGTGGCATAATAAGGTAAGTAATGTTGACGTTAGGCGTAGAGTGTTGGGCAAAGAGGGAAAATCAATCGAAGAGGCTATAAAGTTACATAGATTGAGATGGCTAGGTCACGTGCTGCGCATGCCTAACCATCGCCTCCCCCACCCCGACGGGCATTACTAGCTGATATAGGTGCAGGTTGGAAAAGAGTAAGCGGTGGCCAAACAAAAACATGGCATCAATCCATGAAATCCCTGACAGTTAAACTGAGTCAGGTAGGGAGGGAGATGCAGACTTCCGGGTCGGGGCCCTCGGGACTCTAAGAATCAATGGCTGGAGACAGACAATAGGTGACATGGCTCAAAATCGTTGTCAATGGCGCAGATGTATTCAGTTTCTGTAATCTTTCATATTCCTTTCCTTTGATATCTGAACGTCCACCTACCTAAAATCTACCTAATAATACTGTCCATGCCCTAATTGCGGTGAACTGCATCGTGTGTCAGACTGTGGGGAGCGTGAAGACAGGAATATGCTGGACGACGGATAAGAAGACACTAGAAGATTTAGATTTTGCGCGGAACATTTATGTTTAATGTCACGCAAACTCGAAGACTTGCAGGCGAAAACCAACAAACTAGCAGAATAAGAAGAAGAAGAAGAAGCGAAAACAGGACAGATCTCAGGTGAACATAGAGAAGACGGAGGTGATGAAGATATCCACGCACCGATAAACAACAACAACAACCAGCAAAATCACTATCACTATCAAAGAGGTTTCAAAGAGGCCCTCGGGACTCTAAGAATCAATGGCTGGAGACAATAGGTGACATGGCTCAAAGTCGTTGTCAATGACTTATGCAGATGTATTCAGTCTCCGTAATCTTTCATATTCCTTTCTACCATTACTCATTCTGTTCCAATTTTATACTTGTCAAAACTCTATTGATTCTCTTCACTCATCTTCTTGTCTACCTTTGTGTCCTATTTGGAATGTGGCAACTCGAACTGCTGCACTTCGGTGCCAAGTTCTATGTTGAATCCAGACAGACAGACATCTTGGTCAGGAGATACTTGGTGTATTTTTTGGGAACGGTACACAACTCGTTGAAGTGGATAGTCGTTAAGCATTCAGAGCATATTTCCTAATCATCTTGAACAAAGACACCTCAGGAACAGACCGAGTAATATATGACTTAAGGCTGCCTTCCAAAAGAAAAGCTACAAGACAATGAACTATCCACTAAACATCCACGAGTACTATAGCACACGACAATCAGTGACTTATCACTGTAATCCGGTCAAAATTAAAGCAATGCAGTGATAGAGGAGTGTCCATTTTCTACCCGTCATTACAATTCAACACTTCATTAGATATGCATCAATGATTCAGTGGTAAAATGCTCGTCAACCACGTGGGAGGTTTGAGTTCGATTACCGGATGACGTACTCTTAATCTTGGCCAGCAAGTAGTAAGCTCAAAAAAGGGAAAGTTGGGGCGTGGTTAGAAACCCAACCAGGAAAACTGAACTAGCCAGTAAGAGAACTAAACAGGATGTGTGCATGTGTGAGTTGGAGAGTCGGTTGGCAGTTGGATGTATGGAATCATGGCTAAACCAGGCGCGATGCTGTCAGATAGTTGGAGGTAATCGGCAGGAAGCCCTGTTTGACCTAGATTTCGTGCTTGTTGCCCCTCACCAGTCACCAAGGCGTATTTACAATCTTGAAGGAACTCATGTCCCCTCTGAAATCGAAGCTCGTGTCATCCAGTGCTGCAGTCAGAGATTTTATCACTTGACTAATAGAATTCAGTCTGCAGTATACAATGGACTAGGCACATGATACTGGTTATTGTCCGATCGAAGTATCCAATACAGTCCTACAGGAGGTCAATAGTGAGCCACGATAGCTCAGTGACAACGTCTCTGACCGTAGCATTGGGTGACCGGGTATGGATCTTAGAAGGGACATGAGTTCCTTGCTGACTGGTGAGTGGCAAAGTGACCACGAAATCTAGGTCGAGCAAGGCATTCTGTAGATTGCCTCCAGCCATCTAATAACATCAATTCAGAGTGTATCGTGGTGGCGAGCCACCTAGCATGATGGCAACGTTGCAAACTTGACGGATAAAATTCAATCTGCAGTAAACAAAGGGCTAGACACGTGACACCAGTCAGTGTTCAATCAAAGTAGACATATTGTTACATTTAGCCATAAATACATTTTAATTAATCGTATATCAACAATAAAAATGCTAATTCAGGTTTCTTCTTTTTCAAGATATTTTGTGAAGTTTGTGACCTACCTGACAATAACCAATATTAGGACAGTGGACTGCAAACGCTGATAAAACTCTTTCCAATGACACCAGTTTACTGTTTGGACCATCGGTATCTTGGAAATGAATATTCTCAGGAAATGTACGTGGAACATCTGAAAGTACAGAGAAAAACCACAAAAAAAAATAACTATTAAATTACTACATAATAGGTAATTAATTTGTATTGTAGATTTCCTACAGACTATATATTGAACTGTGTGTGATCTTTCTGATTATGATGAACTGAATGATACAGTACACCATGAGGAGTGATAAGATGGGCGAAGGCAAAACTTCATGTGAACCAACAGCAAACGTCGATTACTATCAAAGAGAGTAATATAAAGAAATGTTTATCTTCCAATTACCTCGGTAGCGTCGCTTCAACTGAAGGTGGCACGAAAGAGGATGTCAAAGACTGTATCGGGAAAGCATAACAAGCAGTCACCAGTCTAAAATTACTACAAGGAACAAGATCCTAATCTTCAGCACTAATGTCAAATTCAGTACTTCTTTGTAGTTCGAACACTTGATGGAGACACTACCATAAGTATTTCCAAATTTTCACAAACTACCTTCATTCGATACTGTAGAGGAAATGACCACGAACGATAAGAAAGTAACAAGGAACTCTGGCAGTGAATCAGCCAAGAAACTGTTGGCTGACAAGTTCTCGGAAGAAAATGGAGGTCGACTGGAAAGGTACAGAGGAAACATACGCGTGATATCACACACCAGGCAGGCCCTTGAGTATGACCCAAATGGGAATGGATGAGTTGGGTGTGGATACGAGGTTGACATGGAGATCATGCGAGGAGGAAATGAAAGCTTACGACAGAGGTGGAGTCAGCTAAAAGTGATGGTAGAGAGCCGAGTATTATGAGGATTTGAATAAGCAGTCAGCAGGATTTGATTCCCTACTTTAGAAATTATTCGTAGCAAGCTACTGATGAAGTAAATTCTTTGTTCAGCGAAACGTACTTTTAGGAGCCGAATCTTTAATGTTATCGGTAAAATATTGGGAGTAAGACATAACCTTAATCCATTCTACTAGATTAATGGTGAAATATGCCTTCCTACATTTTGAGGATAAGTTTATGAGATTGTAATATTTCACAGTGATATACTAATGAAGAGTGAAGAGAGATTGAAAAGAATTTCGCGTTTTAAACACATAGATTTAAACAATATAAAACCGATTCAACTTGTTGCACTTTAAATTAATCGCCTAGGGATATTTCTGAAATCAACGAATTTGCAACAGTGACAAAAATTCAAGGAAATAGAAAAACAGTGGGAAAACATGGTGCCTAGAATTCAGAGTCATGTAATTTAAGCGTTCATGTATATCAATTAGGCTTAGTGCTTAGATTTTGAAGCTGACTTCATTCAAGATAGTGTGCATCAACAGTCAGAAATTTCATCAGCTAATTTTGGCCTACTCTCAAGTCTGTGTGGAGGTCAACAGCACTCTGCATGAAAAATAAGATCCGGATTTTCAACTCCAATGTAAAGTCAGTGCTACTATACGGATCAGAGACTTGGCGAGTCATAAACAGCATCTCAAACAAACTACAGACTTTCATTAACAGTTATCTTTGCTCAATACCACTCAAGATCGGAAGGCCGGCCAGAAAAGATCAGCAACAGGGATCTCTGGGAGCAAACCAACCAGGAACCAACTGTGAAACAAATAAGCAGGAAGAAATGGAGATGGATTGGCCATACTTCGAGGAAATAATCAAGTGACATCACTAGACAAGCCATTGCTCGAATGGAACCCGAAAGGGAAGTGGTGAGTTGGTTGTCAGTGCGACGGTGACTTGGAGGAGGTCATGTGAAGAGGAGATGAAAACGTCTGGGCAGACTTGGAGCCAGGTGAAGATTCTAGCAGAGAACCGAACACAATGGAGACGCACGGCTGAAGCCCTATTTTCCTCTAGGAATTAAAGGAAACAATAATAATAATAAATAATAATTTTGGTCTTTTCTTTGATAACAAATTGTTCACCTTTGTATTGCATTTATAAATAATTTCATAACCTTTTTAGAGGTTTGGCTGACAAGAAATCAACCACACGAACCAGCTTCACATTAGATATGTCAGACAGTGATTCAGTATTGATAACTGAATGATGTTTAGAGTACAATTTATTGTTCAGAGTCATATTAATGACATGAAATGAAGGTTAATAAACGTAAGGGAAGCTTTGGGATGAACTATGTTCCAGTGTGATACAATGAGTTCACACTCGAAAATCAATCATGTTTCAAATGGAAATAAGTGCGACAGTCAATAATTTACTAAAAAAATGACATAGGACATACGAGATGACCATAAATTCAAAGAATATGTCCAACATATCTAAAGAGTGATGACTATTGAATCAACATTTCAAAATACAAACACGATGTCAGTGAAAAAAATTCAGATAACAAATGAATTTGCACAAGATTTTTCAAAATAAAGTAAAACTAACCTGCAAAATTACATGAAAAATTTATTTTAGCAATCAAATGAGTTTACAGGACAGCTGTGAGATGTATGGAAAAAGACATTATTCACCTACTTAACATGAGACTCAGGACAATAAAATAGCCAGGTTCACAAATTATTTTAAACGTAATTTCAGATAAGTTTACTTTATATAACCTGGTGATATAGTATTGATAACTGGATTCTGTTGACATATGACACATTCTACCACAATACCGAAATTCCGCAAATGATCTTTTTACAACGTTATGTCAGCACCCTCAATTGACTCATTAAATAAGAGTTTCGAGGACCGCAAAAACTTATTAGAAAAAGATTAACACAGACTTTAAGCCTTTTACTCTCAATCGGTAAATCTGGATCTTAACATATGTAAGCGTATCTAGGAGGACAATGCATAACTCGAAAAATGGGTAATTAACAACAAAAAATAAAAACCTCAATGCCATGGTAATAGCACACATAATTCATGCCTACTGACTGCCAAGAAAAATATATACGTTTATTAATTAACGTGACAACTGTCACATTACAGTTTAAACTCAAATTATCACTGATTATTATTACAAGGATATAAAATGCAACATAAGTGAAACCCCAAAATGCAGTGAACAAACCTGCCAATATTACATTCATAATGTTATTTGGTGGTTTCTGAGTAACTGCAATGCTATATGCATTTGGATTAGCTTCCATTCGTTCCTGAGCTCCCGAAAGATGCATCCATACTGTCGCTCTAATATGATCCGGTACTCCTTTACGACAAAATCTTTTCACTGAAAAATTATGAAAAAAATAATTTGAAACAAACATTTGGAGCTCTTTTTTGATGGTAGGGCGGAAAAATACTGTTCCCAACGCGTAAGTCGCCGTTGTAAGACTGACTCATATGCTTGGACAAAGTCAGAATACTCATCAAGTTCTACAAATTCTGGTTTTCTAAATCCACGGTCCGAAAATCTACTGATCAAAAGTAATCGAAATATAAGTAATAATGACGACAAACCGGTCATCTGTTGTTCCCATAATCGGAAATGGTTATCAAGGTCATATGTGAAACTCAATTTAGTATCAAATTCTTGACCTCAAAGTCTGCAAAATCAAGGTACTTAAACAATAAATGTGGACTTATTCATTAAAACCTGTCATTGTGCTCTAACTTTAGATTTTGATGACTCCTGATGTTGAGGAAAGTGAAAATACTGTTTTGATCTACAAGGAATATCATGATGTAAATAAACATGTCCAGTTACTTGAGTTGTTGAGGATGGTACTACTAAATTCTTCGTATATCACCAGCACACCAACTATCAATAGTTTCATGGATAATTGCGCCTATATGAGGGAGTCCGAGAGGGTTTAAAGATACAATACGAAAGTTTGACTAAACTTTGACAACCTGAAAATGCGGTGACGAAATGACATCCAGTGTGACTGAGCAACAAGGTTTCCCCCGAGTTCCGAGAAGTTAAATGCAGTGCACCTAAGTACCTCAGTAGAGGATCAAGCATTATTCAGATTCACATTTAAAATCTTTCAATTCTGAAAGCAGTGCTTTGATTTCGTGCCACTCTTCCTCCAATAAGTGACTATACCTGTCAGTTCCCTTCCTGAACAATTCAGTTGAGAGCGAAGACACCATTTATTCTAGAGTTCGTGGCTAGGTTGAGGGAACAATCCACTTAGTTACGCTTCCTGAACGACCTCGGGCTATTTTAGGTTAGTTTTAGCTACAAACAACTTTCAGGATTGTTTTGTGACGATAGATCCCACTAGACCAGCGCTGAAGCCACATTGAAAGCTATATCTTTAGCCTAGCCTACCTGACCTGGTGGCTAGTCTTCCTTTAACACCAGCTCATCTAGTTAGGATAGAATACAGCACTTGCAGTCGTTCGAGGATTTTTTAAATTAAAGACGGTATAAAGAGAATTTAGGGATACACAATTACGTGACTGGGCAGTTACGCCTCCCTAGTAAACTTAGCTCGTGTTCTGTGTGATAAAGAAAGCATTAGGCCTGATACCTATAACTTATTAAATAGTCAGTACAACAACTGGACCTGATCTTTCCAACTCATATCATCTTTAGGTAAAACGTTTTCTTTCTTTCTATTCCTGTTCTCTCTCTCTTTTTCTGTTATGTGCTGCTTCGTTTCTTTCTTCCGCTTACGCCAGTAAATATGATAGCACCCACTTTTCTAACACCTTCAAACACTGTTTAACTTTGGCTTTGCTACCAACATGCCAATATGTTGTTGTCATAATCAACTGAGATTTCCTTAATCTATGTAGAATTTTATTTATTGATAATGTACTAACTGGATGCAATACTGTAGTAAAAATGCTGAGAATTCCATTCTGTATCACATGTACTGTTTTGGAATAAAGCAGATTATTATTAACTATACAGACAACTGGAAATGAAGCACACCATCGCGACCTATAATGGAGTAGCAGACACGGTGGTGGAGCGATCGGGCTCATACAATGGAATGAGCAAGTGTGCCTAAAACCATTAGAACCACCATAGCACCTCCTCGCTTCATAAGAGCTATCCTCGGTTGCTACAGTGTTGCATTACTCCTTTAAACAGTGACAGGCGTCTGTTTATTTATTTAAAAGGCATAGCATTATAACATCCGCCCATGAATCTGCTGTGCAGCACACAGGTACGCGTCTTGGTGTTGTTTGTATAACCAGAAGAGTATTGTGGGGGAAGGTGCTACGGTTGCAGGACTTTGGGGGTTTGGGGACGTAAGTTTCTATAAGGCGGAGTATGCTGAAAACCACCATATATACTTGTGGTTTGATAGGATTTCTTCGTATCAAGTGTGGGTTTGTTGACACGCTTAATCTCAGCAGGCTCACTGAATACAAAGTATTCTTCCCCATCATTAGACTGGATCCTGCGAAATTTGTTCACCATTGTGAGGTTACTACGTTTAGGTGAAAATTTCTTAGAACAACCTGCAGCAGTACTAGATATTTTAACACCTTTCAATGAGGATTTATTTGCAGGAATACTGATATCTCAATCAGTTCCTAGTTCCATTGATAGGCGTGGTTTTTGTGTAGTTCGCTGAATGCCACTGTCAGTACTAGGTGGCTGTTGCGATACACGATCCACTTTCCATACATTTACGCCAGAGGAGGTGACAAGATTATTGCTACGCATTATCTGCGTTGACACGGTGTTTCGTCCCTAGCTATGGTGACAGACTTGTAGCTGCTGCTCATTCTCAAATGATCTTGAAACTTAGCAGAATTACTAGCATCAAGAGAATTAACAAACTTAAAAATGATGGGACAGTTAGCCTGGGTCGACTTTTTACAAAGTCTTTTGCATTCACATGGCACACTAGCCATGCCGCAACAAGGCAGGATTTTGTTTCATATAGTCTGCAGAGGCATTGAGTCTGGGATATTGTAAACCATAGCCTGATGAGAAGAGGCTATACGCTTCATCACTTTGGCAACAAGCCAGTCAATGAGATTTTCAGCTTTATTTAGGTTGTCAGGAGAAATTTTGGCATGTTTTTTAAAAAGACAGGCTATTAGGTATAAATCAGCAAGCTTGTTATGAGTTACGTCCAGTAAAGGCCTCACCTGGTCAATGTCAAAATGGTTCTCTGTGATGTTTGAGATTGGCAGTGTCATTCTATCAAAGTGGTCTAATTTTTCCTGGAGCTTACTTACTTGCTCTGGATACCTTTCACAAGACGGTTTAATTTACAGAAATCAGAGTTCCCCAATAGAACATCTTTCACCTGCATCACAGGAGTGAGAACTGCACTCGAGCTATTTTGTGAGCTCGTAGTTGATACTGTATTACAGAGTGGTAATGCAGCTATAACCGAGGTTGAGCCACTATCCAAAACAATTGTGTTTCTACGAACACGTTTTTTTTCGAAATTTGGATGATAATTTTAAGGACTATGTGTCAATAATCAGTAAATCTCCATATGTATCACTGATAAATCCTATCTGTATCGCACGCCGCAATTGTATGGAGATTTGATAAAGTAGTCACTCGTCGATTTCCCACTCTGCTACAAGGCCCTAATCTTACCTCGAGCGTTGGGACGGAGTTTGTTTTACCTAACTCAATATTACTTAACGTTTGATCCAGTGCCTGCAGGAAAGTGACGTGCAGCATAGGGATTCTTCCACTTAGTCCTTAGAGGATTCAGCGCTGGGATGAACGATACTTAAGCGTGCTTGCTCGGAGACTTTGTCTGGTAGTGTAGCAGGCAAGAAGCCAAATTTAACGTTATGTGAAGATGGCTTATTTGTAATGAAACAGTATTCCAGTCGAGCAAACCGAAGATGAGCCGCTCTAGGTTGGAATAATGGTAAGGTTAGAGTAATGGCACTGACGGCTTCTGGCAGAGATATCACGGTAAATATTAGTGTCTGTAGAAGATCGGTATCAGAGTTAAAAAACAGCAAAATGTATACAAGATGAAAATACAAAAGGACCGCGACAAAATTCAGGTTATATGCACGGGAATTACACCAAGATGAGTGCGAAATGTGAAGTACATATATAGATCTACGAGAGTTAGAATAATAGTAATCCAGATATCGTCTCGATACACCAGGCCCACTAGTTTATTGCGTTAGATATCAGACTGATTAATATGCTATGGCAAGCCCACGTCTTCAGGTTCTACAATGCACTAAATGCTGTCTGTGGCTAGACACGAACAACATTGCATAAAAAGCACAGGAGAAGACTTGAATAAATGTGCTGTAAGCGAAATCGAACTTTAAATTATGCGAAATAGATGCAGGCGTCAGTAACCATCCAAAGTACGTACACAAAATCAAAGACCAGTGCTCAATTTGCAATGGCAAAGATTCGTTGGGCGTATGTAAAATTAGATTTTGTAAACCTATGCACACACAAGCTGGCTTTATGAGCGTTGGCTAAGAGTTAATATAGAGGCCCTTCACCCTTGTCACTGGTTGTTTCGGGCATTTGTAAAGCAATTTACACTTGTATGCCTGTGACGAACAGTAGTAATTAGGTGATACTAAGCTGGCCTGGTTAACTTGTGAGTTGGTGTTGAACAAGAAATAAAGATATGATACGAAGGTTAGTGGAGTGCATTTACCCCTTAGTCTAATTCTGATTAGTTGACAGATTGGTCGTGGTGACCTTAGATGAGGCTACTTCATGCTGGGATGATTTCGGAAAATGCTGTGCGTTGTCCTAGTTACGACATCTGTGGACAAGTTACCACAACAGTAATTGAAACCAAGGAGAGGATATCTAATTCATTTCTTTGATGCATTCTTGTTATAAATAAATAAATAAATAAATTTATTCTCATAGTACAGTACATGAGGGACGCCAGTTTACAGGCATCATCAAATTGTTACAGAAATAGAACCATATAATTTAATCACAATTTACAGGCAGTAGCAAGATATGCTTCACATGTTCGTTGGAGATTGTACATACACTTAATAAATGTTAATCCCAGTAGTATAAAACAGCCTTTTCACTTATATACAATCATTTCTGTGCAAAGTTGGAAAAATCTGCTAGATTGTCAGTGAGTGCAACACAACAGGAAATACAGGAGTATTGTCTTCGCATTAACAAAAAAACCAGATCTTTGGTGGATGGATTATAAGTGCCTGGGAAAAAAATAAAGCTTGAAGTAAATATTCGTACATAACTTTGTTGTGTGCAGAGTCCTCGAATTATAGTTCATTGATGTGTTATTTTGGAATCAGTGATGTGTTTATCTCATTTGATCTTCAATGTCATTGTTGGGAGTAAGTACATAAGCTTCGGACGCATTAATTAATGGATTTCTACTGATTACGGGTATTTTCTTAGCGTTAGGAAGGTTTATGAGTTTCAGCTGTTCCGACAGGAGTTGAGAATATTAACTGCTCAGCAACATTATGGATATAAGTTCATCACATTATCTAAGGAAAGGTGGGTTGCAGTTGGTGAGGGATATATGGTGCCCAACGAGCGTTCATCTGTCCTTGTGATGTTGTGGTGAGTTATACCTTTTTCATGTTGTCGGTTTATGTCCATTTTATTCCACTTATTGTGTTGGGTAGTAGTTTTACAAACGAGATTTCTTGTCTGTTTGAGGATACGTATGTTAACCGTTAATGTTTTATCTAGAATTATAAATATAGGCAAAAAACAACAGGTGTAGTATTTAAGCTTATACATTAAATGGACCTATAATTTCGGAGGCTCTCAGATAGGAACTAGAACTAATATCGTTTGCAAACTCTTGTAGTTTGTCATTAAGCACCTTTTTGAAGGAGGCCAATGTACTTGCTTGACGCATTTCCACTGGCAGTTTATTCCATATCTGTGCATACCTAATCAAGTAAAACTTTTGCCTGGTGGCTGTTTTACATTGTTCGATAGCTACTGTACCCTTAGTGTGTCTTAGTTTGTAGCCATTGTCATCTGAAAGTCGAGTGCCATTAGTAGAGGTAAAAACTAAGTGGTTTAGAAGCTTATAGTAAAGTGTCAAGTTTAGTCTCAGGCGTCTTAGTCATAGTGTTTCTAGTCCTAGGGTATCACATCTAGTGGAGTAGTTCGTACCATTTCCGGTTCCGAGTAATTTTAACGTGAAGTACCTCTGCACTCCCTCGACTTTCAATTTGTCCTCTATGCGTATGCTACTATACATGAATGAACAGTAATCAAATAAAGGACCCACACAAACCTTGTACAACAGAATTCTAGACTCATTTCTGTAGAAGTTCCTGAGTAGAAAGCCGATAAGTCTGCGTGACTTTGACACTTGTTTGGAGATGTGTTCAGAAAATGATAAGTTATGTGAATATTTCAGCCCTAGGTCCAGTACAGATTCCAGTCGTTGAAGTGCATGGCCTTGAATTGTCAGGTCAAGTTCTAAGTTGTTGCAACCTATGCAGAGCCAGCCACATTTTTCGACATTAAATTGGAGTTGCCAGGTGTCACACCATCTATCCATTTTTTCTAATTCTTGCTGTATGGCGTTTACTGTTATTCCAAGATCTGTGTTCTTGCATTTATACATCACTTTTAAGTCATCTGCATATAGTATTGGTTTACCTACACTAAAGCATTCACAGATACTGTTTATATATATTATGAATAAGAGTGGGCCTAATACACTTCCCTGGATTACACCACTACTTACTGGTTTAGGCCTTGAGATTATCGAGCCAACTTTCGTTGTCTGACTTCGGCCACAGAGAAATGATTTTATCCAGCTCAGGAGAGGATCACATATCCCTAGTGAGCATAACCTGCTGACTAGCAGAATATGGGGAACTCTGTCGAAGGCTTTTGTTATATCGAAATAGAGCACAATTACTAGTTCTCTGTTGTCCCTACTTCGTGTAACTTCATTGAAAAAGTCTATGTGACAGGTCACGCATGATCTCTTCTTGAGAAATCCGTGTTGTGATGGATTGATAAGTTCATGTTCTAGTAAGTTGTCTGACACTTGTTCTTTAACCACTTTCTCCATTATTCGGGATATTACCGGTGTTATATTGATAGGTCTATAGTTGCATACACTGGTTTTGGCCCCTGCTTTGTGCTTAGGTAATATGTATGTGGTTTTCCACACTTCAGGATAAGTTCCAGTTTCTAATGAGAGAGTAAATATTCTAAGTAACAAGACTACCATTTCCGTGCTACCATTTTTGTACATGACAGATGGTATGTCATCTGTTCCAGTACTACCATTAGACTTCAAAGTCTTAATCGCTGAGTCTATATTTTGTATATTAAAGTCTATTTCGCCTAATTTGTGGTTGCTTTTGCAAGTCATTTGGAAATTTGGGGTTGGGTGCACTCTGGCGTCATTGCAAAACCACTCATTGAGGAGTTCACTTATAACCTGGGGATCATTGTATATTATACCCTTATGCTCCAAGCTGCTTACAGTATTGTCTTTACTGCTTTTTAGACGTCTCTGCAATATCCTACAAAGTTCCTCAGTTTTGGAGTTACCCACAAGTGCTTTATTTTCTTCAAGTTGTGACCTCATTTTGTGTTTATCTTCGAGCCGTTTGAGAGTTTCATGTATTTGGTTTAACGCATTAAATTCCTTAAATACATGGTATTTCCTTTTCAATTTCTTTAGTTTTAGTCGCGTTTTGCGGTCAATAAATGGAGTTGGTGTCTTTAGAGCAGATTTTAGGGGCGCGATTATGTCTCTTGCTGAGCCAATTGTTTTGTAGAAAATATCGAGTGATACTTCTAAGTTATTGTTGATGAAGTATTCTTCCCAGTCAGAACTTCTCAGCAGATCTGATAGGAATTCCCAATCGGCATTTTTATAGTCCCTATATTGATAGTGCACCGGGGAATTTTTAGGTGTGTGTTTAGTTGTTAGTCGGAATGGTAACGTGCAGTACAATATGTTGTGATCACTGTTATCAAGTTTATTTCCTACCTCTATCGAGATGGGCTCTATTTCATGACAAAGGATTAAGTCAAGAGTGTTTTCATTTCTTGTAGGGAGGCGTACGCACTGCTTCCATCCGCCTACGTCTATAGCTTGTAGTAGCTCGTCATGGATTCTAGGTCCTGTACAGGTATCCCAGTTTACTCCAGGTAGGTTGAAATCGCCACAAACTACTTTGTAGTCAAAGTCCAGCGTAGCTGCATGCTCTAGTATTTCTCCAATAGCTATATCAGCCATTTCAGGGCTATTAGGGGGTCTGTATAAACATCCCACGAGAATTTTATTTTCGTTTGTGTGGATGCTTATCCACTTAGATTCAGGGAGTTTGTCAGTAGTTGGGTTATTGAAAGTATTGGAGTTAGTGGATTTAGAGGCATATATTAAGCAGCCGCCTCCTCTTTTGTCAACTCTATCGTTCCTATAGATGTCGTAGTTGTCTATTACTAGCTTTGAGTCAGGTATATCAGTAGTAAGCCAGGTTTCAGTCACCATTATTAGTGTTGGCCGTTCTATGTATGCCAGGCAGCGAAGCGATGTTATTTTGTTAAGGAGAGATCTAGCGTTCAGGAGCATAATCGTTAGTAAACCAGATTTATTGGAGGAGAGGTTAACATGGTTACTTGTTTCTATCCCTACGTTATGTTTGGAGGGGCTCTGAGGTGAGACAGAGTCAGTGTGTGTACCATTTCCTGGATGAATTGTGCAGCGAGTGGGGCTATTTTTTGCTGCATCCGAAAATAATCCTGTTGCATGTTTTGACTTTTAGCATCCATGGGTGGGCATCTGCGTTCATTTGCTGGTGATATATAGTTTGCTTGACCTAGGTACCCTGTGTTAAGATTACCTTGATAGTTGTACCTCATGGGTCTTTCATAGTCGTATGCATATTGGCTCACATCACATGTGTGAGTGAAGTTATTGAGAGGGTCAAGTGTAGATCTATACTCATTATGTTGCTGAGGTTCAACATAGATAGTGTGAGAGTTTGGACAAGAATATGCATTAATATGGTGCCTATACGAGCCCCGTTTAGTGCTCCTTATATCCTGATGATCCGTTCTACGTTGCATTCCCAAGTTATGTGCGTTGCTAGGTATATTACTCCTAGTTCGGGAAGGGATGTTCCCATTCACATGATGGATGACTTTTTTGGGAATATGGTTTTTTACCCAG
>OX235272.1:569847-595832 GCA_944472155.2 Trichobilharzia szidati
ACAAGTGACAAAATGATCAGACGTATGAATGACCAAGAGTTTGCTTGTTTCAAGTTCAACCAGGGGTTGATATCAGCTTGAGGATCACCGTTGAAAACCACCATGGAGTACTAGGCATCTGTTTCATCCTGGTGCTTAAGACTCAGAAGCAGGAAACACCTATTGTCAGGGTTCAAATCCAGGACCTTCAGAATACAAGGCAGGTTAGTAGATCGTTCAGCCACTAGGACCCGACTCAATCGCCCAGAGGGTGCCTACTGCTGATGAGCCCCAAGCATAAGGACGAAACAGCTGTCCAGTACTCCATGCTGGTTTTCAATGGTTCTCTAACTGATATAATTCCATCGCTAAACTTGAAACAAATTGAATCCCTGCAAACCAACTCTCTCTCTCTTCTGCCAATTCAAGACATAGCGCGACCCCTAGCCAATGTCTTCGGCGAGTATTTGTCCTCACGCTCGACCTGCTGCACCTTACTGGTCACGACTTCTCACTAGAACCCCAGGCAACTACCTACCTGAATAGGGCAAGTCTGGCTACAAGAAGAAGCTGAATGTAGTTCTAGTGGGAAGTCATGAACAGTGGGGTCGATCCAGTGGGGAGTGAGGAAAAATACTCGCCACCGATGACATAAGCTGGTGGTCACGCAAAATTCACAAAATGGGAGAAGTTAGAATTCATGAGCTGGCCATTGAATCGGGTCCTAGAGGCTAAATAGTCTACGAGCTTTCCTTGTAACCTGAAGACCCTAGGTTCGAACCCCGGTGGTGATTGTGTACTGTCAATGAGTCTGAGACTATGTCGAAACAGCCATTCAGTATTCCCTGGTTTTCAATGGTCAGTTCTCTAAATAATACCAATCGGTGGTCAAACTTGGAACGTTTGGACGAATAAATAAGGTCCACAGAACATGCGTAAAATAGATGATAGGAAGACAAAGTACATTCAAAAATGTGAATGCAATAAAATAGGAAATAAGATGAATATTTTCAGTAAAATATAATAGCACCAAATGTTAGAATGTGATCACGTAAACTGAAATAAAACAAAACAGATTTCGCTAACACTACGCCTTTCGAAATTGATTCTCTTCCTTCTTATAGATTACATTGGTTCTGCCTTTCTTTGCTTTTGGTTTACATAGTGTATTAGGTGAAGAGACCATGCTGGTTGGCAATTCATAACTAACCCAAATATTCTTGCAGAGATTTTGAAAATATTCCTTTTGTTGAACAAAATGATTTCGTGTTGGGCTGTTGAATTAACGTTAGTCATCTTCTAGTGGAGATTTTTGGTTTCCTATTCTTTTTGAAGACTCTCAGTATATGTCTGTCCTCGATTCTTTCCAAGAAAAGAGTGTTGAAGTATGTTTTAGCACTTCTGAATAATGCTCAAATACAGTTTCTGTTGTGTTGCTAATGTTTTCATTGAGTATTTAGCAAGACAAGCTTTCATTACTCTCAAGCCTGTGTGGAGGTCAACAGCACTCAGCATCAAAAATAAGATCCGGATTTTTAACTCCAATGTGAAGTCAGTCACTGCTACTATACGGATCAGAGACTTGGCCAGTGCGTCATAAAGAGCATCTCAAACAAACTACAGACCTTCATTAACAGCTGTCTTCGCTCAATACCACTCAAGATCAGATGGCCGGCCAGAAAAGATCAGCAACAGAGATCTCTGGCAATGAGCGAACCAACCCAGCAGGAACCGATTCTGAAACAAATGGGCAGGAAGAAATGGAGATGGACTGGGTTGGCCATACTGTGAGGAAACCATCAAGTGACATCACTAGACAAGCCATCGCTCAAGTGGAACCCGAAAGGGAAGCGGCGAGTTGGTCGTCAGTGCAAGGGTGGGGTGACTTGGAGGAGGTCATGTGAAGAGGAGATGAAAACGTGTGGGCAGACTTGGAGCCAGGTGAAGACTCTAGCAGAGAAGAGAACGCAATGGAGATGCACGGCTGAAGCCGTATGTTCCTGTAGGAATTAAAGGCAAAAATAATAATGATAATAATTTAGCCCATATGAGTTGACTCTCTGAATACTCGTATTTCTAATTTTCCTGTACTTCTTCACTTGTATATTTGGTATTGATCAAAACTCTGTTAATTAGTTTGTAGATCCCTTCGAGACAGATTCTCTTAACTGTACGAATGCATCATGCACCTAGTGTACTCATTTTATAAGAAATCCCTTGAAGAAACACTCATGCTTGAACGGTGAGCCAATGTTAACGAATGTAAATGTTGCGGTTTACAGTGATTAGGCAAATACTTAAACATACAAATTTATAGAATATTGGATTCCATCCCAGTGGATGAATAAGCCAACAACCTTGCTTTGTAACCTGAAGGTCTTGGATTCGATCCCCAGTAAGGTAATGCATGCGCACAGATGAAGAGTAGCGGACTAGGAAGAAACGGTCATCCAGTACTCCTTGATTTTTAATGATATTTATGTAACCGGTATCAGCTTGTGGATATTCTATCCTTTGACCTTAGGGCTTATTTGTCACACACGCAGAACTGTCATTTGTAATTTGAAAGGAAGGAGTTTCAATTTCCATTTTACTATCACATATCTTTTATTAATTATCAAACTATATGAGATAGTATTGCAGTGGCAGACTATTAAAATCAATTGAAAGTGAGATAAAGCCTCTGGTTCGTGGAGAAAATCAAATCAACAGTAGCCTTCTAATCTGTGGCTTTCGTCAATATTGTTACTATCAACTAACAATCTTCCTGTATCCTTCTAAGTGAATACGATTAAGATTAGCACGAGAAGCCCCAGTTAGTCAGTTTTTCAAGTGGCAAATGGACAGTTGAGTACGATTCATTCAAATGACAGCTAGGTATCACCAGTGATGATCGTAGTGAAATGCTGTATTGAACAAATGCCTGTGATAACTGGCGCTGCGTCTGTTTTAACAAAATACTCTAATTTATACAACCCATGATAAAGATTCGACTGGAGAGTTCCACAAATGTTGGGCGCCGAGTGAAAAGTAAGCATATGTAAAAAACACTGTATTCATATAGATCTCTGTGAGATTGGAAAGAATAATTCCTAAGTTTTGTCTGATAAACTGGTCCGAACTTCTTCAGGGAAAACAATCGAAATTATAGTGATAGGATATAAAATTTCTGCTTCACTACCAGACCAGAAGCCGGATTTATCGAATATAAGCAAAAGCGACTAGTTGGCATTAGAACAACTAAAGGAAGGTAGATTAAGTATCTTTACAGTAACACATAAAGGCAATACCACAACTGTTATGAACTATGTTGATTTTGAAAAGAAGATCCTTTGGAAAAGTCAACATAACAAAGTGAAGGGCTATTTTGAATAAATTTAAGGCTGAAACGAACGAAATGTTACAGACAATAAAAGATAAACCTGAAGTACCACTATGGTTGCCACTGGCACTGAAAGATTGTTATTAGCAGAGATTTTATGGATTACTAAAAATACAGAAACCAGATGTTCCACTACACCCAGTTGTGGACTTTACTAATCGTCGAAGCTAGATGCTCTCTAAATACATTTCAGGAATACTAAACCTGTTTGAATTGAAGAATACGTTTGAATTTAAGAAAAGAATTCCCTCTGTTTACATTGAAGAAGATGAAATAATGGCAAGTTCCGATGTTTATCCATGTTTACACATGATAACACCATTAAAGATTTTTCAAGTATTAATGATAATTTACTTCATTCAGAAAACGAACTCAGTGTTCGATGTCCTTTAAACACAGATTAAATCATGAAGGCATCGAAACAGCGTCTATGTTTCACCTTTAAAGAGGTTCTTTACTGTCAAACAGATGGTATTGTTACGGGATCACTGGGATCTCCATTAGCTGCTTAAATTTGTACAAATTTAATTTTTACATGTGTCTGCTTTAATTTATCTCGGACAAAGACCAAAGGAAATGGCTGTAGAATACTTAACATGGCATATTTATTTGAATTAAATCAAAGTTTCTTTTTTCAAAAGTGTCCATAATAATAAAAACAACTTCATGTGTCCATGACTTATTGTTGTCTTCACTGGCTCAACAGTGAGGTTCAGATGATCAGAAAAAATGAACAAGCAGCAAGGAACTTTGGCAATGAACAAGCAGACAACCTACTGTTCAGCAAATATGCAGAAGGGAATAGACATGGATACATATATTCTGAATAGACCGTTGAGTGTAATTATGAGTTAAACCCACGATTGCAAACATAATGAGAAGCAGTGAGGTAGAGCAAAGAGGAAATGAAGGATTTTGAACAGTGCTGCAGCCAGCTGGAAGCTACGGCAATAAGCCGTGGGAAATGAAGGTATTCCACTGAGTCTCTACGTTCCCCTCGGGACGCGCGAAACGTACAACAATACTGATTACGTACAATAAATATTTCTCCAGATTGAGAAAATACTAAAATAACTTTTATATATCGTAATTGTAGGTCTACTGATGGAGACGACTTCAAAACATCCTACGGTCGGCAGTATTTTCTTCCAGTTGGAGCGCATGAGGTGAAGAGTAATCCAAATGTTAGCTGCCCTGTGAGAAGGAATTAATCATATGCCATACTTTATTATTTTACTACGCTGTTTAATAGAATAAACTCTTGAATTGGAAGCTTACAGTATTAATCTACACAACTGACTGCAACCTGAACAAGTGAAACTGATTTCAGAATTGATTGCTTTTACCAGCTTCAGTAGTACTTCCATACAAAGAAGAAACGTCGGAAACCTTTCGAAGAATTCCTAACAATGCAGGAATAAAGGTGGCTGACATTCACACCATCCACAAACTCAATTAGAAACAAGCTTTGTCGGTTCAACGATCAATTCTGTGGATCCTTTAAAACAAAACAATATAGTTTATCTAATACCCTGCCTGTAATGACTTTCAGGTCAAATACATACGTCAAAGTAGTAGAACAGGGTCAGACACACTAGCGGAGCACAAAACATCTAGCAAAATCTAGATTAGTTGACCTTAATAAGACAAGAAATCCAGAAAGCAGCTCAGCTATAGCACTACTTGGAATAACACTCAATCATACAATTGGATTGGATAAGATGATGATTTTAAAATCTAATGTAACAGGGTGAAGGTAGCAGGATTGACAGAGGAAGCCTTATCTATCGAATCAGCTGCAAACACGTGTAGTAGGAATGATTCGACACCTGTGCCAGACATCTGGAAAATTCTACTACACCTATGGCGAATAGGAAGGAATTAAGAAAACTATAAAACTCAAGTTTCGAAGTCGTATGATTATAACTGATGTGATTATGGACAGTAATAGATTGTGTTTGAAACCTCGTCATCCAGTAAATAATACTGTTTCACTGTGTTAATAATGGAACTGCTTCCACTACATTAGCTAATAACTTCGACAAAGAAAGAATCCCAACAATTATAATTACATTTTTTATTAGTAATTAGTACTTTGAAAATGTCATGCAAAACATCGATCTTCAGTTAATTATTTCAAATGAATTATACAAACAGTTAACTAAGGTACATTGTAAAATTTCCTTAAGGATGTACTGGTGGCTTAAAAACCAAGAATGCCTCTTTTCATTGGTTTGTCATTGTGATGGGGTTTCGGTCCTGGATGTTTCGGTGGCATTGGCTTTGGATGCCTTTGTGGTTGTTGTGGCTGTTGCTTTTGGCATGAAGCGAATTTCGCCTTCAACCCTTCCACACAACGTGTCAAGACAGTAAGTTGTCGAAGTACCTCCTCAAGTTTGAATAGCACATCACCTTCATGACCATCACTACTACTAAAAGACACTGGTTGAATAAGATCACCAGCTTTTTCGTGTTCTCCATTTAATGAATCTTGGAAACTATGCGTATCTCTTTCTTCTACTTCGAGAAGTGGTGAACCCCCTGAGTTAGGGAACATTTCGCGCATATGTTTTACTGCTTCCTCATCCGGCAATTTTACCGTTCTACTTTGAACTGTAATTTCTCTCGAGACCCAATCACCAGAGTGACTCTCTTTTGATGAGTTACCTTTTGGAGTTTGCTTCACCCCGTTTTTTGAATCGGTGGGCATTTTGGAAGGGTGCTTATTTTGGGGTAAATCTTGTCCGTTTTTTGTCGGCAGAGTTGGTGTGGTGCTAACATCCTGGTTGTCTTTATTTGAGGATAAAAAATTTTGATCTGTTGATTTTCTTCGCTTACTGTCCTCGTTTTTTGCTTCACCATCGCTGTTATTATTTTTAGTGCTATTATTATCTACTGGGTTGCTTTTTCCATTCTGATCACCCATTACTACACTTGATAACTGACCGTCTACAATTCCTTCTGCAACTTGAACTACTGCTTCCACATCTTCTGTGTCTATTGCATCACCTAGCTCAGACATCACCGGCTGGACGTTTTGTACCAGTTTCTCTTCATCACTAGTTTGTGATGCATCATTTGTCTGCTGTGTGTCACCAACAAACAATCCATTATCTTCTGTGTCATTCAAATTCTGCCTTGACGTATCAACATCTCCATCGGTTTGTATATTAGGCGGTGGTGTCACCTGCATACGCATATCTACCGATGTCTCATCATATGAATTGTCATCATGAGCATCGTAGTCCAGGGAATCATCCCTAGCTGTCTTGCCATTATCGTTTTTAGTAGTTAAATCATTTTCTTTATCTCTTCTTTGATCGTCATCAAAAAGTATTGTTCTACTGGAGTTGTGATTCTCAGATCCACTATTTCTTGGATGACTTCCACCCTCGTGTCGAGGCGGATAAGATTCTAGTTCATCACTTTCTTCTCTATCATCGGCCACTTCACTAGACCCATTCTCATCTCCTTGTTTCTTAACTTGGTACTGATTTAAATCCAATATGCTGGTAGGTATATCGTCATTAGGATAGGGTGAAGTTGAGGGAGCTCCTTTTCCATCTTCTCCTGATCTTGGTGGAATGTTTTCCATACTGTCACTTTCATTTCTCATACCTTCACCATCAAGAACTTCATCAGAAATCTCCTGTCTCCTCTCCATAGCATCTTTTTCTTGCAATGCGCTCTCAAAAGCTTTGGGCATCATACCTAAAGCAGCTCCAAAATCTCCAAATGACATGAAAGATGCACCGATGACTTTTTTTGATTTCTCAGTCTTTATCTCCTCGCCTTTTTCTCCTTCGTCTGTTTTATTTGCTGGTTTATGTGCAAAGGTATTCGGCGAATTTTCCGAAGGTCCAGTTTTACTGTCACGATGCTTTGTCACATTGTTTTCATTCTAAAAATGAAAAAGAATGATTTAATATTTAGTCAAGTAATTTGACTTTCTAAAATGTTATGTCTGTTAAAAGTGGATATCTTAAAGAAAAACAGCAGGTCGAAAAGGGAATGGCAGAGTTCTACAATGGCATCCCAAGGGATGCGAACGTATGAGTAACCTTGAGCCGACCAATCAGAAAATTGAGGGATTTTTGGACCAAACCTTAGGTATATTTACATAAAAAGCATGAAAAAACATTAAACAGGGTATTTTTCTCTGATATGAGGTAAAAATATATACCCAGTTATAATGGGGAGTGTCAGTTTTTAAATTAAACCAATTTGTATACATGTATTCATCCAGGTGACTAAAAATAACTTGGTTTTGAGAGCTGTTTATTGCTCTTATTCTATTTTTAGATCTTTTCCAGAAACCCTCTACTGAATTAATATGAGTGCCTGTTCTGGGATCAGCGAAATCATCAGAATGGTTAACTCGATGGTGTATGTATCCTAAATCAAATAATCGGTTATATCCTGCCCATTCATCCGTGTGGATAGTAGTGCCAGGCAAAACGAGTCTCTGAATAACAGGCAGAAGAGTGTCAGGCACTCCTGTCTGGAATAATTTCAATGAATCCTTTTCGAATTTGGGTGTCATAAATTCCCAATACCCAAACGTTGTTAGCTCTAGCACGTCCGCGATTGTATTTCTTCTTTATCAGCACTGTTTCGTCGATGTGAACGATAACACCGACTCCTCCCAACACTTGTGTAATATTGTTCATTTTCCATGAGGCTAAATCTCGACAAAACTGAAACCACTGCACAGTTGACGTCAACGTATTTTCTGTCTGAGCGGCAGTTGACCTCACTCCGAACTTCAAAATCCAGTAATGGCAAAGAAACAGTATATTCGTCAAAGAAAGTTCGTAGAAGACAATAAACTGAGAGTGTCACTTACTGGTACGAACACTTATTCGTTTCCTACATTCTGTACATCTAAATATATATCCATCAATGACCTGGGAATACGGTTGCAGGCTCATTGAAGCACCTCAACTACATATACTAGAGTGTCCTATCAATCCAGTATCCAGACAGTGTTTAAAAACGTGATCTGGGTGAAATTTCCACCTGAGCTTATGAACAGCATTCATTTTCAGGCTAGAGTAATCGTAAGTTCATGAGTTCAAGGTCCTGGGACGCTATTCTTGAACTTCGCCAAGGGAATTTCGCGGTGAACTGTCTTTACCTTATGAACATACTTCTATTTGTTGATGAGGAATAAAGCAAAATCATATCAGAAAGAAGCATTGATTGACCATACATTTCATATGATTCTATATTTAAGAAATTTGTTATAATTAGGTATTTTCTACTGATTGATTGCAGTGAGTGGTTGTGTGCCGCTCACAACAACCAGTAGTGCTTACCGCCTGGCCAGATCGAGGTGATCTGAACACCGCACTGCTGTTTTTCTCGTCTGCGGACGAGATCATCAACGGTGTACGCGGCTTTTAACTCAATTCATAAGGAAGGCCAAATCGGTTCAAACCGCCCGATTTCTGGCTAACCAGCTACTTGGTCGAACTTTTCATGTCATAAATCAAATTCTTACCGTCATTGGTTGATATGAGTGGTAGGCAACTACTTATTTTAATCAATCAGTAGTATATAGTTTTATGCAAATTTTCTCGCCTTCTTGATTTCCATTTACAGTATCAAGTAGATCACAAATTGTGATCAGAATAACTTGGTTTCTAAAGAATACTACGGTGAAATTTCACCACTCAGTCTGTGTAAATTGCAAGCTGCTAACCAATTTTTAATTTGTGAATTTGACTTAGACATTTTCGGATTTCACCAATGATGTTTCCTTCTTACACTAGCCAATAAAATCCGCAAGAGTTCTGGCTTCAGTCAACTTTAAACTAATCTATACGACAATGCTGCATGCCAAGTAATCCACAACGGGAAACTTACGGAATCCTTCGAAGTGAGGACAGGAGTAAGACAAGCTGGCTGCCTACTATCGCCAATAATTTTCCTGATTGCAGTAGACTGGATAATGCGACAAACAGCCACTGGCAATGAGGAAACAGGCATAAAATGGACTCACACAAAAAACCTGGAGGATCTGGACTTCGCCAATGATATATGTCTGATTTCCCACAAACTGGAAGATATGCAAGCGAAAAGCAACAAGTTGGCAGAAGAAGCATCAAAGATAGGACTTCACTTCAGATGAACATAGAGAAAACAGAGGTAATGAAGATTCCTGGACAAGAACAAAAACAACAAACAACGATCAGCATAAATAGGAGGAACCTGAAAGAAACAACCTCTTTTACCTACCTACCTGTGAAGCATCGTTTCAAGTACAGGCAGATGGAACTGACGAGGATATCAAATCAAGAATCGGAAAGCAAGACAAGCTTTCACTACTTTCAAGTCTGTGTGGAGGTCAACAGCACTCAGCATCAAAAATAACATCCGGATTTTCAACTCCATTGTGAAGTCAGTCAGTGCTACTCACGATACGGATCAGAGACCTGCACTGCGCGTCATAAAGAGCCTCTCAAGCAAACTTCAGACCTTCATTAACAGTTGTCTTCGCTCAATACCACTCAAGATCAGATGGCCGGCCAGAAAAGATCAGCAACAGGGTGGGATCTCTGGGAGCGAACCAACCAGGAACCGATTGTGAAACAAATAGGCAGGAAGAAATGGAGATGGATTGGCCATACTCTGAGGAAACCATCAAGTGACATCACTAGACAAGCCACTGCTCGAGTGGAACCCGAAAGGAAAGTGGCGAGTTGGTCGTCAGTGCAAGGGTGACTTGGAGGAAGTCATGTGAAGAAGAGATGAAAACGTGTGGGTAGAATTGGATCGAGGTGAAGACTCTAGCAGAGAACCGAACGCAATGGAGACGCACGGCTGAAGCCCTATGTTCCTCTAGGAATTAAAGGAAACAATAATAGTAATACCATTTCGAGATTATTGAAAAGATTCACAAATTAGCAGGAGGATTTCGGGGCTGCTGTGTTCTTTAATATCGTAATTGTAGAGCGTCTTTTGTCCTTCTAAACAATATTTTGAAAATGAAGTTACCGCTGAAGATGTTGTTTAAAAGATGGCTGAGAGCTTGGTGGCTGAATCATCCATCTCAGAGAATAAAACAACACCAAACTATAGAAATTTAGTAATGTTAATGTTAATGTTAAATTTCGAGTGGAATTCGAGTAGGAAACGAACAGTTGGACTTCCAAAGGTGATATGGAGGTAATTGTATAGGCAAACTGAAATATTTCCAGCTGTGAAGTCTACTGACCACATTTTTGCATTAAAGCTCCTCCATGATTATTCGAATTACAGTGTAAGCTTGAGTGAAGTAAAGACTTCCATAGATTTAATACACCAGTGAATATCTTTTCTTTTTCTTTTATGAACCATGAAGTTTGAACTTCTGATGTGTGCGTAGCCAGGTAACAACGGAGCAATAAGGAGCGCCATTATTGAGCATATACTCAACACTGGTCATTCGATTTGCAAGGAGAAGTCGTTCACAGTCATCTATAAAGTCAAAAGAAGCCTTCCAAAATCGACAAGCTTCCGTATACTTTGTATTGCTGAAGCCTTAGCGATTTGGATGGAAAAGCCTGAGTTATGCACACAGAAGAAACTTCTCCACCCCCTCCTACTACCGTGGGTTTAGTTTCAAGTTTATTTGTCATCAGCATTTTGTTATCAATTTTTTGCAATTTTTCGTATAACAATATTTTAGTAACTAACCCATTCAATCTTTTCACCTATTATCTAGTTTATTTTCATAATTGTCTCCAAACTCCTTCACTGGCATCTAATCTTTCTAAACATGTCTATATTACGTAACCCTACTCACATCTTACCAATCTTCACCCCACTTAGTTACAACTTTGATTATCAATCACACATGTTAACTTCTTCATTATTTTGATGATATAATCAGCAACCCACACTAACTGTTATTTTGATTTTGACAAACCTAATGTACATACACACACACACAAAATAATTTTATATATTTGCGACTGTACAGCTAAGTGAATGAATTCGCCGAAAAGAGACTCTTCGCTGAACTAATTTGTTCTTATTTCAATGTCTTAATGGGTATATTTATGATTACGCTGATTGACAGTGTCATTTGTAAGACTTAGGTCAGTGAAATGAATCCTTTTAGCACTGGTGTGAACAGTTTCCTATCAGTCAAAAGTGCACACTGTACATCTTTGCATAGTGAGGCGTGTAAATCTTCCAGTTCATTTGCAGGAGGATCCTATTTTAAGCATGAGGTGAACATTAAAGATAAACATCAGTGAATAAAGACCTAGTCAATGTTTACTCAACGTCTTAAACTGTGAATAAATCAAATTTACAGGAATGATGTACTTAAACGTTATTTATGTAAATGAATGAATACAAATCTACATGAGATAAAAGTCTTTTTGCTGCTTTGTTTTACCTCCAAGCCAACCTATCAAACCAAAAGCCCCCAAGAAAAGCACAATGAAAATCGCCCTATCATATATAAAGGACATCTCATAAATCACTGCAAGACTCTTCAAACCCTTAGGAATTGACGTCGCACACAAACCAACAAAATCACTTCACTCACTTCTATGTCAACCGAAAGACTCAACAACGAAAGAAGATAAAACCAACATCATCTACAAAATAAATTGTAACAACTGTGAAATACACTACATTGGTTAAAGTGGACGTCCCCTTCGTATTCGTATCCATGAACAAAAACTAGCCGTCAAAAGACATGACATCCACTCCCTCGTATCGCCTCACTACATACAGACAACCACGGACATCAATTCGACTGGGACAACTAACGTTCAAATATTAGACAGAGGAAACACCAAGAATGCCAGAGAATTTTTAGGAGGCTGCCGGGTATTCCAGTGAATCATCAATCAATAGACACACTGAGATAGACAAAATTCACCAAATGATAAGAAGGAAACCTCAAACACAAAGGGTCAAAGTTCAAGTCAAAGAAGCAATCTGTTCCGATACAAGTAGCCTAGAGGGTGTGAAAACACACAAAAACAACCAATCACGTCCAAGGTCACGACGAGAGATGATTAATAAACTCGTGGAGAAATCTAAAAGCTCCCTTTAATGAATTGAAGTATGCGCTGAAGATGTTGCGTAGTAGAATGATGAAAGCCTTGCAAATACACGATCCAGCTCAGAGAACACAACCACATCAAAACCATCCACCTGAGCTACAAATCTTCTCCATCATATCTATAGTCAGCTGTTTCGTCCTTAATTTGGAACTCTTCATCAGTACTAACCCACCGCCTGGGTTCGAACCCGAAACCCTCCGGTTACGAGTGAAGTTCGTAAATCACTAAGCCTCTAGCACTGGACTAAATGGCCAGCACATGAATTCCAACTTCCACCAATTCACCATATAGCGCGATCACTAGCCGTAGCGAGTACTAGTCCTCACACTCGACCTGCTTTACCCCACTGGCCACAAATTCTCACTAGAAACCATGTAACTATCTAGTTGAATAGGACCAGTCTCTAGTGATCATCTGAGTTGAAGCTGAACTCCGGTTAATGAGTACTGTCGAAGAGTCCCAAACCAGGACGAAATAGCTGTACAGTACTGCCAGGTTTTCCAATAGTTCTCTAACCGATGTCAGTTAGTAATGAAATCCTGTTAACACTAATTCTCCGCTTCACTAAGCGTTCTATTTATGAAACAAAAGTTTCTGACGAATCTCTCTTAAATGTTTAAAATTTGATTAGTCATTTTCGTAACACAAAAAAGTTAAAGCTGAAGTTTTCTTAACCCAGCTAACTTAAGTATTACAAGAATTATCAAGATGGATTTTATTATTAAGTAAATCCGCTTGGAGAACCAGTGGAAACCAAGAAGTTTTTTTCTGTTTTAGGACTTTTCAGAAGTACTCAGTCATGATACAACCAGGGATTCAACCTATAACCTTTAGGTTATGAGTTGAGCAGGTTAACCACTTGGCCACCTGGTAGTGCCCTGTAGATTATGGAATTTAACTCCCCTCAACTCACAGCACAGCTCCACTGTCATACAGCTTGATTGGTGAGTACCTATCCTCATACCCGATTTGACGGATCACACACCTCACATTTCCCGACTAAAAATTTGAGGAACTTCGTATCAAAGTGAGTCATTAATGACCGATGGATAAGCCTTCAAGTATTGTAACGGTAAAAATTTTATCGGTTCCAAAATAGTGACATTAATTAGAGAAAGAATTGAACATTAGTTGAATTCTCGCAGACCTAAAACCTGCACACCAGTAAACTTATTATTAGCAATAGATAGATTTCATGATGTATTTATAGATGGATTTATAGACCTCAGACTGATCGATGGCGGTAACAGATACTTGGAAGCATAGACATTTTGATTCAAACCCACAAATTGAATAATATCCCTGCTGGTGACCTAGGCTTTATCCTTAATTTTGTTGTGAGTACAAACAGTTAGAAAGTCTCGAAGAGTTGCTTTTTCAATAAATCTTTCAACAGATGTCATTCTATGATAAAACCTATCTCAAATTCTATTTTTAATTATTAGAAAGCCAAGCTTAATCACCCGTTGACTTCATTTAGAAAACCATTGAAACCAGATGATACTGGACAGCTGTTCCTGCCTAACTTGAGACTCTTTAGCACCATCGCCGTTTAAGAGGTGAGCTCATCAAAAATTCAGCCATCGGGATCCGATCCAGTCACTCATGAGTTATATTACTATTAAATTATTGCCCCTTTGGATTCCAAGAGGAACACAGGGCTTCAATAGCACGTCTCTTTTTAATCCTTTTCTCTGAAGTCCTATTCAGCAGTAATCACGATTGGCCACAGTCTCTCATCTCCTCCCCATACCATCTTCTGCACGTCACCCTTAGACAACCTGCCCGATGGTTCCTATTCGGACCCCACTAGAGCGATGATTTGGCCTGCGACGTCATTCGATGGTCTCTTCACAGTGTTTCCAATCCATCTCCGTTTTCTCCTACATATTTGTTGAGCAATAGATTCTCGTCTGGTTTCTTCTCGGATTTTCTTGTTGCTGATTCACTCTGTCTGGAACCAGCAAAGATAACTATTAATAGAAGTCTGCAACCTGTTTGAAATGCCTTTCGGGACATGCCAAGTTTCTCACCCATCAATAAGGACTGAGTCACCTGACATCATTGTTTAAAATCCAAATTCTTTTCCTCGCTCTGTGGAGTGCATAAAATTTCCAAAGTGATTTCAGAATGACAGAGGTTTGCCTTGCCTCTCTAATTCTGACCAAGACGTCCTCATCCGAGCTTTCCGTCTGTAGTTGAAACAACACTTGCTAGATGACTGGAGGAAATTACCTCCTTCTACTTTCTTTCATTGTCGTTGCTGGTTTGTAGTCGTCATCACCACGGTTTTCTCCATGTTCACTTGAAGTTCTATCTTAGCTGGCTAGTCTTTCCGTTAAGTAGGTTTTCGTCAGCAAGTCTTCGAGTTTGTCTGATATTAAACACAAATCATCTGGAAATTCCAGATCTTCTGGATTCTTCTTATTGATCTGGCTTATTCTTGTCTTCTCCGTCGCCACAATTTGCCACACAATCCAGTCCATCACAATGAGGAATATCATAGGTGATATTAAGCAGCCTCATCTTACTCCTTTCTTCACATCTAAGGCTTCACTGAGTTTTCCGTTGGGGATCGCCTGACACGTGGCATTGTCGCATAGCCAGCTGTTGAATGAGGTTGATAAAGATTTGGGGGACGCCATGGAGTTGGAGTCGTTTTCATGAATTCTAACTTTTGCCAATTCGTAATACATATAGCATGATTGTTGGTCAATGGCATTAGTGACTATCTGTCCTCAAATATTCAAAAAAAGCAGATTTTCTTCCAGGACAACTGTTCTGAATATTCTAGAAGCATAGATCCCATTATAGATAAATGAATATGTAAATACTTGAATACAATCAACGAAAAACCTATCAAACTTCATTTTCACCTCTCACTTATGCTGAACAATCTCATCGTTAACTTTTGCCTAAACTCAATGGTAATTTCTAATCAGTAATGTAAAGCTAACAGTATCAAATCAAATCATTTATCATTCCTGACACAGGAATTTGTACAGATTCACTGGAAGCTGTGCTTGGGGAAGAATGTCATTCATAAGAATGTAAACAGTATGCTAATCATTTGTAAAGTGAATTAGTTTAAATGAAATAACTTAACTAAAGATAAACAATCAAATTATTCAAATATTCAAGGTCATACGTTTCATAAAAGTAATCCTAGAATGACCTTAAAATGTTATTTCTTCTACCCAAGATCATCGAATATACTAATAACATTTTCCTGTTGCTGTCATTAAGCAGAAAGTATTTATACCACATAGTAATGTCGCATTATACATGCATATACATATCACAAATTGCCAGAATTTGGAATTTCTTGGCTATTGCATTCTGTCCTAGTGGCTGAATCGTCATCGACCTTGCCTTAGAAACTGAAGGTTCTCGGTTCCATCTATGGTAGGGTAACTACTGATGCCTACTGTTGTAGATTCCTAAACAAGAAGGAAGCAACTGTCGAGTACTCTTTAACCTTCAACAGTTCTATAAATGATATCTCTTCATAACCTATTAGATTAAATTCATTAAGGATTATGGAAACCAGAATATGATAAGCAGGCTCTTCAGCCATCGTCCAAGGAAGCAGATTTGCCAACTTTATTTGTAACTTAGTAATCTCAAATCATTCAAAGGAGTGAATGCCACTCGTAAGACTTAAAAATGGAAGCAGCAGCAGTCAGGGAAGAGGGGACTCCAAATGAACATAGAGAAAACGGTGGTGACGACGATTAACAACCAACAAGGACAACAACCAGAACCAATCACTCTCAATAGGAAACAGTTGAAAGAGGTAACTTTTTATATTTTTTTTGATTATAGCTTGATTCCACACAGTATTTTTAGTACAAGTATGGAATTTTTAGCATGTGATATCGGTAGCCCAAATTTGCAGACCAACCATTGATATCAGGTGTGCGTCGGCAGGGGATCAAACCTCAGACTATTTGCATGGTCGGCGAGAGTCCTAATCGCTGTACCACCGACGCTTGTCTAGGAAGCGATGCTTCAACTACTGGTGGAACGGATGAAGATTTCAAAGTGAGAACTGGAGAGGCAAGGTACACATTCAACATTCTGAAATCAGTTTTGAACTCTCCCGCACTCAGCCTCATGAACAAAATTCGGATTTTGAACACTGATGTCAGATGACTCAGTCCTTTTATGTGGGTCAGAAATTTGCAATGCGTGTCATGGAAAGCATTTCTGACAGGCTACTGCAGAATTTTATCAACCTCTGCCACCTTCCCTGGGTTCATATCGAATATCGAATGACCAGCCAGATTGAATTATCAACAAGAAACTCTGGGAACAAACTAGACAAGAATCAGTTGCTCAACAAATATGTAGGAGAAAATGAAGATGAATTGAACACACTCTGAGAGGACCATCGAATGACGTCGCAGGCCAGGCTGCTGCTAGAGTTGGACCTGAATGCGAAGCATCGAGTGGGTCGGTGGTGCGAGGGTGACATGGAGGAGATGGTATGAGGAAGCGATGAGAGACTGTAATGAATCGTGGGCCCAGATACAAAGGAGGTCATAAAATCGAACAAAGTGGAGACGTTCTGTTGAAGCCCTATATTCTACTTGGAACCAAAGGGAACAATAATAATAATCACCTTAATACCATACACAGGAATGAACACCACTCTTAAGTTTCAACTAAAAGATTAAGCCGAATTTACTTAAATTCAAGTGAAATTTCTAGCAGGGGACAAAACATATAAAGGTATAAATCTTGAGCACTGTCATATGCTTTATACAGTTAAGTACTATACTTATTGATCATAGTGTTATTGCAGTAGCTTCGTAACTTCGGAATATGACGTTTCACAGCTCTAGTGAATCTCCATTTTGACATAAGCAGATTCGTTTTATGATGTTTTACTCTTTTTTCATCGTATACTGTAAGTAAAACATTTTGTTATTGATTTTACAACTATTCTTTGTTGATGAGAACAAAAGGGTAACATGTCTGAATGGAGTTAAGTCACCGGAACAGAAATTCGGCTTCAGTCTCATACAGAATATTATGGAGTAATCAGAACGAATCAGATTCCTGTCAAAATTATTTCGACATTCTCGCTGATTCATTTTCCTCGACCGAGATGTCAAAACTCTGTCAATATACCAGCTCATAATCGCGACACTTCACCGACGCCTTAAGGTTAACATGATGTCATTTGGTCGGAAGTGGTTAGTAGTGGAATCTACATGTTATGGTTTTTCCCATGATACTTCAGCCTATTATTCGACGTTGGACAATATTTTAATGCTTCATCGGCTTTGAGATCCAGCGGGAATGCTACCATTCATTTTGGTCGCATTTACATCCAATCGAAGAATCTCAAACAGGACGAAACACACGTCCTGAATTCCATTGTCAGTAGACCTTCTCCAATTAGTACGTCGAAAAGAAGGAATAAATTCATTACATATTGAAATAAATTAATCATAGAAAGGAAATTACCTGTTGAACTACTTTACTGCAGTATTCTTCAGGATTTGTACTTATATCCTGGTAATCGACACATTTTTTGGTTCTGCAGTATGCTCCATCATTTTTACAAATACAATCACGACAGCCATCATCAAAGCTAAGAAAATAGTGAACATTTAAGAGAAAAATAAAAGATAATAAGTTTTGACAATCCGTTAGCCAACATGGCTGAACGTATGATTTTAGAATTATTGAAGTTTCAATCTCTTATAGCTAAAAGACTTGAAGAAAGAGGGTGACACTGAATATTGACAAAATTAATTTTCATATTCAGCGAAATAACAGCTTGAGTAAAATTTTGTGTTCATTAGGATGAAATTCAAAAACAATAATCGCCATCTCCGAAAGGACAGTAATCCCTTTGAGTTTGCTGATACACCTTCCAAACGAGTACCAGCAAGCACGACACCTAGGTCCAGGACTTCTTGCGATTACCTCCAACCAACTAACGCCAAATGGAAGTTATACTGACACAAATAACATCATATAAAAAATGTCTCAGCCTTTTGCGAACACAGGGAACAGCAGTTAACAGCTGTTAATTTGTATCCTGAATATTATTTTCAGGTTCCCAATTTTTTCAAGAGGATCCAGAGTAATTATCGAATGTTGCTTTACAGGGATCTGGTTGGTTACAGGTTTGATCGTGATCTGACATTAGTTAGAGAACCACTGGAAAACCAGGGGGTATTGGAGAGCTGTTACGTCCTAGTTTAGGACTCTCCAGCATTACTCATCCACTTGAGTTCGAACCCGGAGCCTTCAGGTTACAAGGTGCGGTCGTAGACCGATCAAATGGTCCATAAATTTCAACTTCTGCCAGTTTACGATATTTAGCGCAACTCCAAACCAATGTCATAAGTAAGTTACATTCTAGTTACCTGATTTGGTGAATTCCGCCGGTCAAAGTTATTCGCCGATTATAGTGGCTGGTGGTAGCGCTCTATAACGTGAACTTGCAGAAGCTAGAATTCATGGGCTACTGTAACGGGTCCCAGTGACTAAATTGTCTATGACCTCATCTTTTAGCCCGATGGTCTGGACCCCGGTGAGTATCTACTGTCGAAAAGTCCCAAACGAGGACGAAACAAATGTCTAGTACTCTCTGGTTTTCCATTGGTTCTCTAACTGATGTCAGTTGGTGGTTAAACCTGGACCCAGAGCAATTGTAATGATGCTTTGCAGGATGATCTTGCCAAAACAGTCTATTTCAACATAAATCTGTAGGTCCCGTCCATGTGTCAAATTCGTGGTGATATTTTCTGCTATCAATTCCTTGTTTTGTAACAGTATGGTGACTTTGTATTTCCTCTTCATAAAACTGGCATTGCTGTGGGCAGTGTTATGTTTTCTGAGTTACATCTATGAGTCGTCTTTTCCTGACATTTAACTACCTTCCCCCCTGTAAACCTAGTGTAGTTCTCACTTTGATATCAATCATCTTTCTCCGTACTCAGAAGTTTGTATGACGCTGTGACCTTTCCCGTTTCTTTAGAGTAGAATTTTAATGTTACAGGTTGGTTCACTTCTGTTCGCTAACCCTAACCTACAGTATTTTACTAGTTCTGTCATTTAAGGCTGTCATTTAGAAATTTTTTCAAATGAATTTTTGATGAATGAACGATATATGCTACTCACTTATATGAGTAGTATGAAAACATTCTTAGTAATTAGTAATGCTCACTACCTGGATAATAATGACATCTGAATGCAGCAGAATGTCTCACTAAATATATATGCGTAAAACTTTAACACCGTCGTTCAGTGGAAATGCATATTCGATTTTTTACCACTGGATATATTACACAGTGAAACAGTATTATTTCCAAATGAACTGTCGTCAAGATTTGACAGAATAGTTCCCAAATATTTGGGCGCCGAGTGAGAAGTAGACATTCGTAAAAAATTATATTTGTAAAGTCTCAGCGAGATTGAAATGAGTAATTCCAACGTTTCTTGTGTTCGGCAATCTGGTCCGAACTTCTTCAGGGAAATTAATCGAAATTAACATAACAGAAGTTTATATATAAAAGGAACACCACTTGTTTTTAAAAACCTTGTCCAATCATGAGTCATTCAACAAGTATAATGAACAAAATTTTATGAGCTGTGATCAAAATTTGACCCCGGACTTACAAATATTGGTCTACCTTTGTTAAACACTTTAAACAGAGTGTGTATGTGTGTGTGTGTGTGTGTGTGTGTGGGTAAACAGTCGTAAAACATTTCTTAACGTCTCCATAAGAAGACATGGACAGTTGAGTATTATTTCCACTTCTGTTCCAGCAGTTTCTGTATTCTGCTGTTCTTATATGATGAATAGATTCTCATCTGAAGTTAACAAGTGTTCTCACATAAATGATCTCAAACTGAATCCATCTAAATATAACATTGTTGAGCTTAGTTTCAGATGCGAACAAGAATTGCATGAACTGCCGATTCAGTCCCATGATTCCTATAATATTGACGGCATTGTGATACGGAGTAAATCGAATATCTCTCATCTCAGCATCAGTTTCTCTTCAAATCTCTGTTGGTTGTCTCATATCCTGTTGATTTCTAAGGAGATTTTTCGTTTGTCTTATTACATCAAGAAGTTGAAACTTTCTGTCAACATAACTTAATCTCTTCTCCAACAATTTATTAATTCATGTATTCTGTCCATTTTCCTTCATCATTCGCCATTATTCATCCCTGGACTTTTTAAAAAAGGTTGTCAGCAGTCAGGGTTAGCGGTGTGCCTCCGACTCAGTTAAATGACATTATTGTCAATAGGGACTTGAATTCTTGAGAGCATTTGGCTAATGTTATCTAGCCTGATACTGTACATCCTCTTTATTCTCAACTTTTATCTTGCATATCTTCGGGTAAAACCAGAAGAAACTTCATAAGAATTTACGCTCGTACAACTAAATATAAAAATTCTACCATACCACCATATTTAGCACGGGTTTCGTGTGAAGAGAGAGTCAGATGTCAGAAAAGAACTTATAAACTTTTCAAATCAGTAAGTGAACTGCAAAGTATAACGAAAGATTATTATTATTGCATTGTATTATCTACGATATTATCTACTTATACTTCATTATGTTTCCATAAACGTTCTACTTATAGTGGTTTCTTTATTAGTATTATTATTGTTATTATTAATTATTTTAAATTTCATGTATGTACATATCTATAAAAAAGGAGATAAATTGTTGCAATATGTATAAAAAGAACGCTGAAAATTCTATTCCTTATAATTATTATTGTTTGGAATAAAGTGATTATTATTATTGTTATATTACTGGATAAGAAAGTTTCGAGCACAGGTTATTGTCGATAACCACATCAGCTGTCGCGGATAACTGGAAAATTCTACTAATCTTAAGACAAATGGAGAAAGAAGGGCGTGAACTATAGGAGCCAAGTTTTGATGTGTGCTATATTGATTACTGATGTGATTACGAACCACAATTAGTGCCTTCTAAGTGTCATCCAGTAAACAATACTGCTTTACTATGTGCGTGTGAAATATCCAACAGGCAAAGTAATAATGGTATGTTCGAGAAAGGTTTAAACTCCAAAGGTAACACTTAAATGTTTTACTTATTAAAGGTTAAATCAGCAGCACATTTTAAATTTATTCCCCATACGTAACCAAACTGCTCACCATATTAGCAAACTGGAAGTAATTACATTGATGATTAATTATGTGTTCTGCTCAATGTACACAAATTAGCCTTTGTTACTTAAACTTATTTGAGTTAAATGAATATTTTGGTGTACAACTGGTTGACCACTGATCAAATAAATCTCGTGGCAAACAACCTTTTCTTCCTCTTCGTTATTCCTTGCATTCCAAATGGAGCACAAAGCTTCAAGCTTTGAAGATCCATTAGCTGCGGTGTCACTTTCTATTTTATGTCATGAGGTTGCTAGCCTCCGAATCCACCCTTCCGTCTTCTCCTAGTTTACCAGAGGTAGGGAAACTAGGTGCCGCTGAAGAGTGCATCAGCCTGAATTTCAACCCCATACCTTCCTTATAGTTGATGAGCATTCTACCATTGAACCACGGACCCATTGACACACTTGACCAAGATGAATTAAGCGAATTTGTGAACAATTCCTTCCTGGGAAATTTTTCACTGTGTTTATCTAAGACACAATACCGGCAATAACTCTAACAAACACATATCATACAGCGTCAGTCGAATAATTCCTGTAATCAGCATCAAAAAATTCACCATGCTTGTAACTTTTAAACAACTTGTTCGTGTAATATGGCAAATGGGGACTAACAGTGGTATCCAGGACAACGCCTGTTCCGTCCTATTTGGGACTCGTCATCTGGTGGTTATGCCTGCATTCTCCAGTGAGTGATAGTGTCCCCAATGAGGCTCGAACCCAGTACCCATAGTTTCAAACCCAAAAGCAAGTACGTCCAGATGAAGAGTCCCGAATAAGACGAAATGTGCACCTTGGATTCCACCGCTAGTCACCATCCACCAAATTACTTCAAGTTAAATCTTGAGACATAATTGAAGCATCTGCACAAGAAGCCGAAATGTCAAATAGTGGTCGAGCATTTCGATCGAATCAATCAGCAGGAAAGCCCAAATTGAATTAAACTTATTCTTGTGTTTTAACAATTAAAGTGATTTGAATAGTACGTTAATTTATTTTTCAATCTTTTCTTAAATAACAGACTTTTTCATTAATGATGAACATCAGTTAGTTGGAATTCGGTTATTCAGGACACAATTCTCAGGTACTAGACTAGGAGCCAGGCTAATTAATGTGACAACTGATGACACTACTTAGTTGCTTAGAATGAAGCATTTGACCCCCATGCCAAGGGGATGGAAGTCCAGTGAGTACACCAATAAGTAGTGAACATCAATAACGTTTTGTTTTAGAGTTTCATTTATAGGTTTATAACTCCTTCATAAATAAGTCGTTCTTCAGACAAGAAACAGGAATAAATTCAGCTGATCCTGTAAAAATGCATAGAATCGGGGAAGCAAGACACGTATTCAGTACTGTGAACTCAATGTGGTGATACACATTTTCAGCTTCAGTGTCAATCAAGCTAGAGACGGCGTGTGTATCACAGAAGGCATTTCCAGGAAGCTACTTACCGCAAACTTCCATTAACACATCTCTTCACTCAATACTGGAAACCAGATAGTCCGCCAGAAAGGATAAGTAATTTTTTATTTATTTATTTTTTATTTTTTTTTATTTTTTATTACAGCTTGATTTCACACCGTATTTTCAGTACAAGTATGGAATTTTCAGCATGGATATCGGTAGCCCAAATTTCACAGGCCGACCATAGATATCGGGTGTGCGCCGGCAGGGGATCGAACCCCGGACCATGTGCATGGTCGGCGAGAGTCCTAACCACTGTACGACCGACGCACAACAAAGAATTATGGAAATGAATCATCCAAAGGACCATTGTCCAAGAAATATGCAGAAGGAAATGGAGGTGGATTAGACATACTCTAGGAAAATATTTGAATGACATCAAACTCCAAGGTGTGGAATGGAATCCGAACAGAAAATCAACAGCTGGGCATCTGAGCATGACATGAGGACGATTATTTGTCCATAAGATGAAAGCTTGTGGGCAGGAGCGGAGCCAAATGAAAGTGCTTGTAGAGATTTGAGTGCAATGGTAATGTGTCGCAAAGAGTTATTAATGATAATAATGTCAATAACGCTATAGTATTATTTGGGTACTCTTACTTGTACGTTAACTAAGTGATACTTCATTGCACCGAGTAAGGTTGAAGTAATTCTTAAAGGCTTTGGAAACTAGAAGTACTTAAATCTACAGTGAATGGAATAGACGGACTCCTATAAATATAAATAGTAATAATAATAATGGTAATAATAAAATTAGCAATACAAATTGTCAAGTCATGAGACATGGGCTCTTTGGTCACCAGCTGTCATATGTGATACAGAAAGCAATTAGAATATTCACACTATACCACATGCAGTTTTGGAATACAGACTTTTGGTAGAGAATGCTTGATTTAAAAACTTTCAGATTCTAGTAATGATTCTACGCTCAATTCCAAACCAAACTGTATATACATTAAAACTCCACTTTCCTTGAATTTCGCCATTACATTACACTAGATGATTTCTAGCTCAGAATAAGGATGGAATGTTCTACCTCTGAAAACACTGTACACAGTTTCCACAGTTCGAAAACTATCGACTTCCTTTCTCGAAAGTCTACCGCTAACTTTAAAATTACCAATTAGTTTTATCTGGTTCTTTAAATAACTGAAGATTTCGATTGGACACCAGTTAGTAACTACTGCAATGTGTCTAGTCCTTTGTTTGATGCAGACTAAATTCTGTCAGTCAAGTTTGCAGTGTGACTACCATTCTATGTGGCTCACCATCACGGTGCATTATAACGTTTCTGAATGGAGCAGTGGGTGACACTGGTTCGAATCTCAGAAGGGACATGAGTTCTTTCAAGAAAGCAGATACCCTTTACTGACGAGTACCAACTGGCACGAAAGCTAGGTCAAGTAGAGCTTCCTACCGATTATCTTCAACCATCTAATATCAATAAACTAAAGATTGAACGAAATGTCTTCAGCCCCTTATTCTTTCCCGACCTTTAATGATTATGCAAAATATTCCGAATTAGCAGAAAATACTCACTACGACAAGTAGAAAGAAAGCCAAGATAGATGATCTAGTGAAGAGAGTCTTCTCAGCAAATTTATTACTACGAAACTATATACAACTGAATGACTGAAATGAGCTTTACAGTCGTAAATAAATACATATATGCAACCCTCAGAATTACTTTCATATTATAACATCTACTTCTAAGACATTAACAGTTGTCTAGTGAAATTCACAATATGTAAATTATACACAATTTGAGGTAGAAATCGATCACAGTTTCCTACGCGAAATAAGAATATTCACATCAGAATATATAAATGATCTGCCTGATAACATATACGACAATCAAAAAAGCAGGCATTATGTCAAGCAAACTGATTCAGCTTTCTTTTCTGAGTTAGAACGTTGATGAGCTTAGCTGGAAAAGATATTATTATTATTGTTTCCTTAAATTCCTAGAGGTACATAGGGCTTCAGCCGTGCGTCTCAATTGCGTTCGGTTCTCTTCTAGAGTCCTCACCTCGCTCCAAGTCTGCCCACACGTTTTTTTATCTCCTCTTCACATGACCTCCTCCAAGTCACCCTCACCCTTGCACTGACGACCAACTCGCCACTTTCCATTCAGTCGGGTTCCACTCGAGCAATGGCTTGTCTAGTGATTTCACTTGATGGATTGTTTCCTCAGAGTATGGCCAGCCCATCCATCTCCATTTCTTCCTGCCTATTTGTTTCACAATCGGTTCCTGGTTGGTTCAATCAGACTAGCAAGTAATTCTGGTTGAAGTGAGAAGTTTCCTGTTACTCATATCAATGAGTGGTAAGAGTCATTATATGAGATAATGTTACTCTAAAGACAACTCCATCCTTCTAAATAGTATTATCCCTCTTTCTCCCTATTTGTACATTCCGGCTGGAGAAATAGGGCTTCTTGCTTGAGCTTTGGAGTTTCAGTAGCAGTGGTGCTACTTCTCACGGGGTAGGGTTGCTAGTCTCAGACCTAAACTCACCTCTTCACCAACCTACTGCCGACTAAACGAGGCTCATGAATTATTTGTTTTATTATATTTTTTTGATTTTTTTATTACAGCCTGATTCCACAAGTATGGAATTCTCAGCATGTGATATCGGTAGCCCAAATTTTACAGGCCAACCATTGATACCAGGTGTGCGTCAGCCGGGGATCGAACCCCGGACCATGTGCATGGCCGGTGAGAGTCCTAACCTCTGTGCCACCAACGCATGCATTAACTGGGGATCGAACACTCGTCAACTACTTGCATGGTAGGCGAGTATTCGACTACTGAACCGCTGACGCTTATATTACAAAAAAAAGCACACATGAAAAGGAATAACAAGTGCCCATAGTCTAGTTTAATAACTTACACAAATCCCACGTAATGCTCCTG
>OX235272.1:596330-625165 GCA_944472155.2 Trichobilharzia szidati
TACTAGGCAACATCTTCAGAGTATACTTCAATTCGATGACATGAACTTTTAGATTTCTCCACGAGTTTATTAGTCATCTCTCCTAATGGGTAACCTTGAACGTGATTGGTTGTTCTTGTGTTTTAACACGCTCTAAACTATATAAGGTTACCAGGAGGGATGACTAATAAACACTTGAAGAAATCCTAAAGCCCAATTCAAATTGAAGTATGCTCTGAAGATGTTACTTAGTAGGGTAATGAAAGCTTCGCAAATAAACTATCCACCTCAGAGAACATAACTACACCACAAACAAAATCAACATGATGTGAAAAGTTCCCATTTCATTTAATTAAGAACACATGAATCAGAGAAGAGGTCTATTTATGCAACTTCACTTCAAGGTCGTACAGTTAGTTATTTAAGAGGTTTAAAAGGAGAACGCAGAACAGTCAACAGCTCAATTCTGGAACATATGATTACTTCTAGTTACGCATTATCAGAAGAACCATCTTCTAGAATTATCTATCAAGCATGATAAAATTGTTCAAAACCATTTCGTCTGTGTCTTCTTCATGCAACCGAAGACTTAGCATTCCATAAGGAGAAAGCTGGACTTCGTGTTCAGAAACGTTTTAACCAGCCTCTTTTACTATGATGGGCTTAGTACTAACTTTTTCTTACTTCTTTCTTTTCCTGAAAACCCATATACTAAGCTGTGTGTATTCTGTTTTATTTTTTTGCAACTCATTTCCAATCCTTTAGTCTCTTGTTTCTTATCAACCATTTTCAGACGATTATTTGTCATTTAATTAATAAGCTGTCTAACCTCTTAATATCGTGATATTATCATCAATTTTTCAAAAATTCAAGTGTTGGTTTGCGGGAATCCAACTGGTTACAGGATTTCATTATGAGCCGACATCGATTAGAGAACCATTGGAAAACCAACAAGGGAGTACCAAGCAGCTGTTTCCTCCTAGTCCGGGACTCAAAGACCAAGGACTTCTCAGTTTAAAGGTAAAGCTGTAGACTGTTAAACCACTTGGACCAGAACCAATAGCCCACGAATTCCAACTTCTGCAAATTCACGATATAGAGCGATCACTGCCCAATTTCTTCATACCCGACCTACTCTACCCCATTGGTGACGAATTCTTACTAGAAACCAGATAACTGCCTACTTGAATAGGGCCAGTCACCAGTGAGCATCAGATTAATATTCAACTGTTGGTTTGCAGGGACTTGGTTCGTTACAAGATTTCATCGTGATCTGATGTCGGTTAGAAAAAACATTTAAAAACCTGGGATTACTGAAGAGTTTTTCCGTCCTACATTGTTACTAACTGAAAATAACCTTTGACTTCTGTGGTCAGTCTATATTGTATGTATAAACCTTTTAAAGAGCAAAAGGAATTAAATGGAAGAATTTATATTTAACTCATGACGACTGTAAGGAGTTTTTATTTTATTCAATAATAATCCTTCTTTAGCTGTCTTGTATCTCGCTTCAATATGCGTATTAATCACCCGAAACAAGGTTGCGGTTCTTGACATCTCGGACACTGATGAACCATCTTTTGTTAGACAGTTTAAAATTAGACAGGCAACTAGGAGTTTGAACTAGGAGCTTGCATGAATGGGGATATAATTTATTTCAAAACAAACTTGCCAAACTTTCGTTTCAATTTAATTAAATGGGTAGAAAAGAGCCGGTCAACTGCAATTTGAATTTCCTTAGGTAGTTGGTTCTATGTGACGTTGTATTATGTGCTTAGATTTCTATTGTTATCGTTCTCTTGTGTTTCGATTGGGACATTGAGCTTCCATAGCACATCTCCATTTCACCTTGTTCTCTTCTCTCCTCTTCAGCTGGCCTCATGACTGCGTAAAATATCTCATCTCCTTTTCTCAGAATCTCCTCTGAATCACCCCACTTTTCGTTTTTGATTCGGCTTCCAATAGAGAGTGTGACTGGTACACAATGTCATTTGACGGTCCCCCACCCTTTGTCCGATACATCTCCAATTTCTTCGGCATGTTTGTTTAGTAATAGGTTCTTTTTGGTTCGTTCCCAGAGTCTTTTGTTGCTAGTTCTTTCTCGCTTGCCATGTGATCTTCGCTATGGAGCCAGTGGAGACAGCTGTTGATACAAGTCAGCAGTAGCTTGTTGGAAGTGCCAAGTTTCTAACCCATATAGAAGAACTGACTGACTTAACATTGGTGTTGAAAGTCTGAATTTTGTTCTAAATGCTGCGGTATTTAGCAGATTTCCAAACTGACTTCAGAGTGACAAATCTCTGCCTGGTTTATGGGCTTAGAGGATTAATGTGATCATTTCAGATATTGCATCTGGCTTTTTTAATGGTATTAATTATATCGACTTTTTTAAACAGCTGGAATACCTGTTGTAGCGTTTGCTATACTATGCACGAAAATACCTCACTATAGCTTTTATCCTTATGTAACTTGAAGTGAATTAGTGGATAGTGATGACTAGCAGTGGAATCCAGGATGAGCATTTCGTCCTATTTGAGACACATCAACCGGATGCACCTGCATTCCCCAGTGAGTGATGGCGTTCTCACTTGTCGGTGTACAGAAATTTAATGCAGTCGGACAAACTTATTCAGTTACAAATAAGCCGATGATTCCCAAACTAGGATGAAACAGCTGTCCAGTACTCCATGCTGGTTTTCAATGGTTCTCTAACTGATATCAATCCATGATCAACTCGTAAAAACAAATCTAATCCTTACAAACCAATCATAGAAAATAGGCAATCCTTGAGTTCAGTGTTAAATTAATTAGTACACATAAAATATGTTGGATAGTACACTTTACAAAATCATTCTTTCTAAATTATCCTATTTAGCCATTCAATAAAATTCAGTTATTTCAGATGAAGTTAGGTTGTCCTTGAGATAAAGCAGAACAGTTAAATAATAGTAATAGTTTACTTTACTCCAAAGTATTACATACGATACAGTGCGAAGTTCTCAGAATTTGGTACAGTATTGCCTCTGGTTTACCCAAAATAAACATTACATGGTGCAGGTAACTAAAACTGATAATAACAACTCGTTGACGTTACTAATAACAATAAATTCAAAAATGTGTGAAAAATATAAAATGATAATAATAACTAAAATTATAAGACAGCTGAAACAGTGTCACTATAAATTACAAATAGGAGAAAATCAAAGAGTCATTTATTTTTCTAATTACATAGTTAGTTGTTGTAAGTTTCACTCTTAACGCTTTCGCTGTTATACAGAACATGGACCAGACAGGATATCGTTGAGTTTTTGTGCGGCATATTTTCTTTTATAATAACTTCTAGTCCTACTTGATGAGATGCAAGGGGAAATTTGAGAATAGAGAGGGTGTCGATATATATATATATATATATATGGCTTTTACCCATTTCTAGCATGACTTCAGATTTCGATCAACCACAGTAGCATCCAGCTGACCCAGGAGTGGTACACAACTTGCCCTGCTAACAAACTTTAATACCCTGAGCAATATGACAGTCATTTTTGAACAACTCAATAAAGAACAAAAGGTAAGATGCAAGAATTAACAAATTTTAAAAGTAGTGGTTGAGTGATTACTGGTTGTCTAAACTTCTTAATGTAGAAGGTTTGAAGGAACACTATAAGAAATTGACAAGATATGAATGACTAAGAGAGGTCAGACGAAAGAACTATTCCAAGCTATTTAGTGCTTGATTTAGTTCCTATTTCAATTCTCTCTATGCTGCAAAACTCATGTGGAAAAAGAAGTTCATGTAGATCACTTTTATGCCTGAAGGTAAAGTTATCTGTATGACATTTGGAGGGATTTAACGTAAGACAACTTAGCTTAGACTACCGGCATATATCCGACTAAAAGCTAATGAGTTTGGAAACTGTCAGATTGAGGCTTAACTGGCAACGAGACAGCCGGATCACCAGCGCATTTAACGAAGTTAACTTCTTCGGAAAGAGGGAAGTCATGTAGGAAGAAAAAAGAAGAGGAGAGAAGATAACACTTTGAGGAACACCGGTTTCAGTAAGCAAGTAAACCAGAGGAAGATTGGATTTTATGTACTGTGTACTGCATTCTGTCAGAGAAATAAGAATGCATCCAGTTAACACATCATATTCAAGTAATGCTGCGGATTCTCATTACCTGTAATTAATGTATGCTAAATAGTACTAGACAAAATATATTGATCATTGTTACTTACAAACACTTAAAGGCGTCTATATTTTGAAACTGTCATCCAGGAAGTGACTCTTATTAAGAAGAAGTTTAAGAAAATCATGGTAGAATGAAGAAGTCATTCCCTAATTCATAATGTGTGTGCAGAAAGTAAATCCAGCTTACTCAGATTCATTAGATTCCTTCACTAAAATTATTTAGAAACTTCGAATAGTACCAGAGGCGCAATATGGCCAGTGAGTATTCACATTATATCAGCTAAAAATCAATAATGAACGTTTGACGACTTCCTAGTAGGTTTTCCTAGCATTAACAAGTGAACGAGAAGCTTCATGCAATCATATTGGAGTGCGTTTTCCAGATTGGCAAGCCAGTAAGAATAGTATTCATGTAGTGTCATGGAACCTGACTGATAGTTGCTACCTTGATGTTGTGGTAGCGCTTGCATATCACGGTGACCCAACGACCAACAATGGATTGGACGAATGTTCCTTCATGTCCTTCCGTGGTAGAAGCATTTTCTGGATAGTTGTTAGAATGAAAGAATTTACCTTTATGGTGTTGGCCGATTACACAATGAGGGAGTCGGAGGGCGAAGTCGAACGGTTGATGATTAAAGGTGTAATATCAGACAACCAGCTAGCCAGCCGCGCTGTCTTTCCACTGTGGAAAAGAAGAGATTAAGAAAGACTGTACATCCCAGCCTACCCTGTTGTCAGATTCCCATGTGGACACAACTTCAAAATTCACTTCAGGTAGATCGTGTGTGTGACCAGTCCCTGAACTGTCAAGTTATACAACACTAATTCTATTTCTATTTCAGGTATTTTTAAAAAGAAACCATCTTCTATTGTGTGTGGGGAGCCGGAAAGTAATAACCGCTAAGACATTTCTATAACCCCACTATACTTTATGAATCATTACTCACCTTCCATTTCACTATTGAAGAAACCCAAATGTCCAGCATTAAAGACCGACTGTAATTGGTGTTTGTCAAACATACGGAAGTCATTGGGTACTTGTGTTTTTGTGACTGATAGGTTTGTTTGTCTTTCTAGACAACATCCTTTCTGATTAGCCATCTAAAGTTAAATACCCAACTAGCGATGGCAATTGTTGATGAAAGTTCGCAGCAATTAATCATATTAGTTCTAAATTCCCGATTGTCTAATTCTTCGTATGGAGAGGTTAACAAATGTTTTACAACTGTTTATCCATGCACACAAACACACACCATTGTATACCGCATATACACATACAATTTCATATCTAGTTATCTACGTCCATGAACTTTTAGTCGAAAGTAATCACTAAAATTTGTAAAAATTTATATTTGTAAAATCTCAGCGAAATTGAAATGATTACTTCCAAAGTTTCGTTCGGCAATCTGGTCCGAACTTCTTCAGGGAAATTAATCGAAATTAACATAACAGAGGTTTATATATAAAAGGAACTTTGTCCAATCATGAGTCATTCAACAAGTATCAACAAGTATAATAAACAAAATTTAATGAGCTGTGATCAAAATTTGACCTCGGACTTACAAATATTGGTCTACCTTTGTTAAACACTTTAGACAGTATGTATGTGTGTGTAGGTAAACAGTTGTAAAACATTTCTTAACTTCTCCATAAGATGATATGGACATCCAAGAATTTTGACCAAGTATTAATAATTAGTGATACATATCCATTTTTTATTTATTAATAAGGATTTCCTATGCATCAGCTAACATCAATAAAATTCTGACGAAAAGTGCACTCTGTTTAAAGTGTTTAACAAAAGTAGACTAATATTTGTAAGTCTGAGTTAAAATTTCCATCACAGCTCATACCATTTTGTTTATTATATATTGATGCCTGTTTCATGACTCATATGAATGGACGAAGTTTTTAAAAACAAGAGATGTCCCTTTTTTTATATAGACCTGAGACCATGCAATTCAATCCATCGATAGGAAAATCTAAAATTCAATTGAATAGTTAATATGACCCGTTGCATAAAAAGTGGCTCTCATGGCCCAAGTGGTATAGTGGATAACGCTTTGGCGTTTGAAATTACGGGCACTGGGTTTGAGCCTCGGTAGGAACATCATCACTCACTGAGGAATGCAGGCACATCCAGATGACGGGCCCCAAATAGGTCGAAATGCGCAACCTGGATTCCACTAATAGTCATTATCCACCATTTGAATGATATTCTATCTAAGAATGGATATCCTGAGAAGTTCATCAATAAATAAACGAGCTCTAGTAAAACTATCGAACCAGTTCTGAAGAAATCTGCATATATCAATTGTTGTTCAATGGAGATGATGTGTACAAGAGGTAGTAAAAAGAAGAATCGACAAAGCTATCAGGAGAACTTATAATGCTGCAAAACTCGTCTTCCTTAACACCACCGGGTGAAAGCTTCAACAATATGGGAAAGAGTAGTTGCCAATCGTCGACACTTCAAACTGCGTATATCAATTTGAGTGTGTTTGTGGAAGCGAATACATAGGTCGTACAGAAATACGATTGCCTACTTGCATGACAGAGGCATTTGTCAAAGTGGTTGGAAACAGTTGAATTCGATGTGTCAGTATGTTCAGTAATAAGTCACCGCATGAACTGCGGACATGATATCAACTCTGAGAAGTCATTCACTGTTGTCAGCAGAAAATAAAACAGGAAGATACCTGCACTTGCGGAGGCTTGCGCAATACGAATTTACAAACCAGGACTCTGTGTACAATAGGAAATGGTCGTCATTTTGAATCTACCATGATAATATGTTTTACTTACTGATTGTTAACATTACTATTAATATTATTAACACTTTATTGTACCTCTTATTATTATTATTTTTCCTAATTCATTTAAAACTGTCCTTTTTCGGTAGCATTATCTTAACTCGTTCCCCTATTATTATCATTGTAACTACTAATATTAATATTACTCAGTTCGCAGTCCTTGATATATTTAGGTTTTTCTCTGATGACTGATTGTTTATCTAAGTGATGCAATTGAAGCATAATGCGTTTCATCTTAATTTTATTCTGTAACTTTTCCTTCTTCTCATTTATTTGAACATGAACTGGAAAACATTCACACCTATCGTTTCGCATGATTAATTCAATGTAGTTTATTTGCTTATCAGTCTTGTATCTTCTAATGTATTTCCAATAGTATATATATATGCCTGTATGTAGAGTATTCAGTTGAAGAGCTCTGCCGAAATTTGATGAATTCATTAAATCATGCTTTGCTAACCTTTGTTGCTTGTTTTAAATTCGTATCGGGAAATAAATGTTTCCAGTTTAGATGAACATGCTTGGCATATTCACAATTCGAATACTTGAGAAACCAATATTTAAATTTTGTGAATTAGCATAAAGCTGAGATTCATTTATTTACCCCCCCTCCTCATCAAGAATGTGATTTAAGCATTCGTTTTCCTAAATTACATAGGTGAATTGCGTAAAAAGAGAGTTATAATTTCATACATTTGCTTTCCTTGATAAATTTCAATAAAGAAAGAAAGGCCAGATTTGCAGTATAAAATGATATTATCATTCCATTTCACAGGTTATCGTCAGCTGCACACACCTGCTTGGAATTACTATGGTTATAAATAATGACAATAGTATACTTCAATGTTCGAATGCTAATAGAAAAAATATTATAATGTAAACGCACCCAGAATATAAGCATTACAATTTCTGGTTTAATTTACCATCATTTTATATGCTTTCACAGTAGAAAAAGAGAGGCAGAAGATAGAAAACACAGAAATCTAATAAACAGTGTCAGCTTGTAGGTTTACATTAGCAGCTGAAGAAGGTTATAGTTCATAGAATTGGAAACTTGCTCAGTGAGCTGAAGTCACTAGTATGAATGACTGCTAACCAATGTAATCAAAATGCAGTTACCAAGGGAGTGAGAGATTGACTACACTCTCTTCCTGTATGCGTACGTTATTTGGTTTGTAGTACTTGATTGCAAATTGCTTCAGAAAATTGTAGTCGATTCGCTGTCCTTTGAATGTTTAATATTTTGAAGGATTTGAATATATCAACGAAATGATCCGTATCCAGATGGTAGGTATCTGGTAATTGCACTTTGAGAATATCTGCTTCCTCTTAGGCTTAAGTTTCATGGAATATGCTCTGAAGACCAGATAGAAGCCTTTCTTTCTGTCCTTTCAATGTACTTGCTGCCGCAGGTGCACATAAATTTGTAAATGCAGTTGGAGGTAACATCAACAGGGTACTTATCCAGTTTCTACTGGCTTATAAAAAGTAGTGTTGTGTAGCGTCACCAGCTTAGCTGCAGGGAAGCATCTCTTTATTGCTCCTTCCATCCTCTTTTCAATCTTTTGTGATAATGTTTCTCCTTTCAATGGGAGGCTAATGAACACTTTCTTCTTTCAACTGCTGGATGTTTCATTTTCTCATGCTTTTCTTTACTATACTTTTGGATAAACCCTTTTGGACACCTATTTTGCCTTAGGCATTTTTCAACAAAGCTTAATTCTTCTTCCACCTGGTGCTTTTGTTTATTGTCCTTGCTAATTCACACTCAAAGTTCATAGGACAGAAGCTGTTGTATTGAAGATATTTTCTGATTCAATTTTCTTTTCTGCAGATTGATTTTTCCACAGTTACATCGTTTATTTAATTTCAGGGACCTTAATGCAATAGTAATACAAATAGTACTACGGAAACTAATTATGCCGCGAGACGGGCAGAGTAATGGCTTTTTATAAGCGTCATGGAATCTAGTTGGTTGTTTATCTGACTAACGTAAACATAAACAAAATTTGTGCAATTTAAGAACGGACTGTTGAGTTCCTTTGTAATTACACACAAAAAGCATATATCCGTGTACATTCGTGACTACATTTCCAATGAATTTTAATGGAATTTTTAATGAGAAACCAGGACAAATGGAGTTCGCTAAGTTGAATGTAAAAATCTCATTATTAATATTGGATGCTATGGGTGTTATATCACTAAATGACAGAAGTGATAATTTTTAGGTCAGTTATTTTCAAAAAACCGACTAAGTGATAGAGTGGTGTGGGCTACTGAAAAGATTTATCAGTAGTATATATATAAGGAGACTTCTACCGGCACAAAAAATATCAAATAGCGGAGAGATAGATTTCCCTCCAGAGACAGGAAATGAACAAGTATTGCGCCACAACAAAGGAGACATGAATAGAAAGCAAAGAAACACAATATGAGGGGCAGAAGTAGCACAACAGCAAAGATCTGTGCAAATGACGATTTTCAGATGAGTAGTACATAATTTCCCTATAGAGAGATATCAAGTCTCTTGTCTTCTGTCGTTACAGTAGCACATGTGACTCGTACCTGAAGGTTCTGGAGAATGCAGTATTGAAAATTCCTACACTGGGGTGTAATAGCTGTCTAGTGCTTCTTAATTATCATTGGCTACTTAACTTATATAATTTCGAGGAAATAATCTCGCATGCAAACGTATCCATGACTCTGCATACTACTTATTGACCATTTGATTAAAGTAACTGGCTACCACTCACATTAGTCAGTAGTACTTGCTAAACATATCGAAGTAAACTAAATGTCGAGCGATGGCTGCGGTTTCGTTCGTTTGGTGCCGAGCTTATCACCGGTTTACTACTGTTCAATCGGTAGTAAACAGTATTATACGTTATTGCTTGTTTTGTTCACTACGATTTATGTTATCAAACAGATACTATACTGTGCAATCTGAAGAATTTCAGTTTCGATAGGAAACTATGGTAAAGTTTTACTTTACTGTGTAAATTGTAGATAGAAAAGAAAAAGGCGTTCAGCTAAGAGTTACTCTTTTCACCCACATCATTCTGAAGCTGTACAATCGCATAAGTATATTTAGTAAATTTTCTTAGCAACAAAAGGAATAGAAGTTAATTGGTGCATGGTGGCTAGCAGCGGAATCCAGGATGCTCATTTCGTCCTATTTAGGACTCGTCGTATTGGTGCACCTGCATTCCGCAATGAATGATGATGTTCCCACCGAATGCAGGTGCATCCAGATCACGAGTTCAGAATAGGAAGAAATGCGTGTCCTGGATTCCACTACTAGTCATCATCCACCAATTAACTTCGAATTACATGCCCAGACATCGTCGAAACATCTTCACAGGAAGTCGACATGTCAACCTGAGACCGAGGACTTCAGTCCAATCAAGTGACGGGAAAATTTAAAATTCAAATAAACAAAAGAAATATTTACAAAGATGTGTCATTAGAACTGTGAATTTTTTCATAATAAATTAATTAATGCAGAAAGCGTCGGTAGGGAAGAAATTAAAATGAATTTCAGTAAGCAAGTTGAGTGACTTAATATAATTCACGGGGTTGAGTAGAATTCAAATAAAATTTGAAGGAGAGTCAAGTTAACAACAATGGTAAAAAGGAGTAGAAATTTAATATGCAGTGGGGGAAAGAAATGACACAGCTAAGAAACAAAAACCTAAAATTACGTATTTGGTGTTAAGATAGGTCAGGTCCATTGTAAATTCGACAACTGAACAAACTCCTTTTGTATGCAGATTTCAGGATTTAACCTTTGAATCGCCATTGCTTCTTCAGTTTGAAGAAGTTTTGCTTCTTACTGTTTTGGCAATATTCCTATGTGTTTTGCAGATAACTTTGAAGTTCCTTTGTGGGTTAGCTTGGTGTCCAGATTCGATCAGGTGTTCGAGGATATAGTTGTGGCGAGGGGATCTTTTTTCTCCTTTATAAAACCATGAGTGTAAGTGTTTGATAATACGTTTGTATAGGGAATACTGGGCATGGACGATATAAGTAACTCTACATGAGTAGGTGAATTGATGATGAGGCTAGTCAGCAGTGGTGACCTATCCTTCACGTTTATGCAAATCATTGGCTTTGTGGAGAGAGTTAGTGGAAGTTCAACCGTGTAGAAGGTTTACTTCAGTGAGGTGGACAAGCAGATTCCCAGTATTTCTGCCAATGAGTCTCCGTTGAATTGTAGATTCAAGTTGAGACGTTTTTTAGGAGCAGAACTGTGGGCAATTTTCACTTGAATGAACTATGTAAATCATAAATTTCAAGTATGTGAAACTGATGGTCCAATTATTTATTCACTGAACTGTTAGCGATCAATATAATGAGGATACCCTTCTGACTTTTATTCACACACACAATTACCTTTCAATATCTGAGTATTTTCTGTGTGGTGCATGTATGAAATGTGTGAAAAGTAACGATATATTGATTAATTAAATATTCATTGACTTTGCTGCAAATCTATCATATATACATACGTATAAATAAGGTCAACTTTGAAATTATTCATGACCCACTGATCATTAACGATTTCAAAATAAAAAGAATCATTCGTGTGTGGTGGCATAGAATTTTAGGCTCAAAATAAGGGTATGAAGTACTATGAAATTCACTTTATTTTCATTGAATAATTATCATTGATGTGAGGGGAACTAGAATAACCAGTTCTACATTAATGTGTTTATAAAGTCTATGTACTCATAATCAGTTTTACTCAATCGGAGTGTTAATTCCTCTCCCATTTGTCCTTTGCCATTCTTCCTTATGTGTTTATCTTTATACTACTTGCCATTAGTAAGTAGTCGACGTTATATTTGATACCTCAACCATAACTCTGTTTGCTATCGAAGTTTAACTCAATGCATTTATACTCTGTTTGGTAAATAGTAATTATTTTCCTATTATTACACTTTATAACTGATGAAAACTGCCTATTAAAATTTTCAAAAGAATGGATGCTGAACAGAAAATATTCTTTTCGATAACCCCTTCATCATTAGGTTCTACAGTTATATATACATAGTAGTGAATAAATTAGTGTTATTAACAACATTAATGTTGTTTAAATAACATCGAATCAATAATAATAATATCAATAGATTACAGTTCAATAGCATCAACATAACAATACACTGAATATCAGAAAAATTAGGAAAGATAATTATACAAATTCATGAATTTATGGTTTCCACTGAAGGCCAGAGCAGTAGTAGTAGCTAGTTGGACTTGCTTCTTTTGCACACAAAGCACAGGTTAATTCACGCGAATTGCGGTGGCCTCTGCTGTTTGGAGCATGCGGTACCTCGATATTTTTAGCAATTTATTTGGTACCCGGTAGATGATAGAGAAGGATTCTTCAACACCGGCTGGCTTTGTGGCCGGTTTGGACCAGATGGTCCATTATCGAACTGTTGATGGTTTTTACTACACCTTTACTTAGCCATACTCGGAGATGTTCTCGAACTCGAAAAATCAAGTTCCTAGAGCAACGGCCGATATAACTCCCTCCACAAGCGTAGTTGAATTGGTAGATACAATTAGAAGTGGCTAGTCTAGGTACTTCATCTTTCAATGAAAGAATCACCACCATGGAGATAAGGAATTGACAGCAGACCACCTTCATAGTTGCCAAGCATTCTACAACTGAACAACCTATGAACAACTCGCTATGCACCAATCTAAAAAAACCAAGACAATTTCTCAGAGTGGTCTAATTGACAACCTGAAATGTAATTTACCGACTTAGGTAGATATCTGTGCAAGAGTCAGAGAGGATTAGCGTGTGAAGTATCACAAAATTTTTCACACACAGATCATTTAATGTTATTTAAATGACAACCAAAACTGTAACGTTTACATTTAAAATTACCGCTAAAAGTTTGATTCATCTAAATGTATTTATAATTTATTATAGAATTTCTAAATAGTTAAATATACAATTTCATTTTTTAATTCCTAAGAGAAACAGATGGTATGATATGGCTTCATCCAGGTAGAGTTTTATGAATCCTGGTTACATCTGTGTTTATTCTGGCATTGAAAACCTTTGTTCGTTAAATCCTTTCCAATCCTTTTCAACAAAATTAATCTTGAGGAAGTAGTAAAAGAAGAAATAGAGAAATGGAAAGATTTTATTCTTTATAGACAAGAAACCTATTTATTTCATCCTGTCGTATAAAAAATTCATGATAACTACAAACGACATTTTATGTCATATTTAATACTTTGAACTGATCAAATTTATTCGAGTTATGGATAAAAATTTCATCAGAAAACCGAAATTTCTAATGCATCAACAACTGAACTGTTCGTTTAGTGACGGACGGAACATATAAATCAGTAAGGCGAATTTTTAAATCTTAGAATCTTCGAGCATAATAAAAATATTCAAGTGCTGATAAGCAGAAATTTAATTTATTTCAAAATAGATCACAAAATGATAACATTTGGAGAAATACTGGAAACTCTTCAGAAATACACAATCTTGATCCCACTGGGAATGAAACCCAGGATCTTCATGTGACAAGGTGAGCCCATCGACTGTTAGTTCATGATATGACCTGAAATCTATTAAATACGAGTGAATCTTCTGCTTATTCGTTACAGACTAAGGGACGGATTTCCTGTGATCTTAGTGAGATGTTGTAACCGGTGGAGGGCACCAAGTTGACTTTGAAGACAGATAATCGCTGGTAACATTCGCTAGCGATATACATCCTGAAGCAATCGAAGTTAGAACTTATCAGCCATAGGATTCCGTCTCAGTGGCTTTATGGTTAATAGCATAGACTCGTGGTAAAAATCTCCTTTTATAATATGCTCAAATGAATTGACTAAGTGGTATTTTGAGAAATATGTTGAAGAGTTCTTAGGACTATATTAAATTTCACTTATTATGTATCATCTTTCCACTACACTATATAACATAAAATCATGTCGTGAGATGCTGAAATGATGAATGAACTGTAATTGACACTGTACACAAATGGAACCGGAATGCATATTCTGGATTTTAGTGGAGATCTGGATTAATTTTAGTATAAATTTCGTGACGAACTAACACCAATTATAAAACCATCGAAAACTAAGGAACACTGGAAAATTGTTTCATCTTGGTGTGGGAATTTTCAGCCGTGTGCTCACATGGTCCTACAAGGTAAAGAACCAAGAAACTCTAGCTCGTTGACCAACCTACTACTGGGTTAAGATTAAACAACTTATTTCTACCTACTTCTGTGAACTGGCGATATAGCGTAACCTCTAACCAATGATGTTCATTGCTTCCTGGTTTTCAATGATTCTCCAACTCATTTTGGTTCATGACGGAATCTACTCTACATTGAAACTGGAATTACTTAAAAAGCATTTGGTGAATAGAAGAAGTAATTTTTTGTATCCTAGTGCATAATCTTTGAGCAGTGGCGGTACCGTAGCCAATGAATTTTATCTGAGGCGCGGTTATTTATGCGTCGGTGGCACAGATGTTAGGACGCTCGTCGACCACACGCATAGTCCGGGCTTCGATCCCCAGCCGACACACACCCGACATCAACGGTTGGCCTGCAAAATTTGGGCTACCTATATCACATGCTGAAAATTCCATACTTGTATCAAAAATACTGTGTGGAGTCAAGCTATAATAAAATTAAAAATAATAATAATCCTATACTAAAAACAAAGAAAATTTGACGTGAAAACGACTCTTGTTCCGTCACTTCAGAATCCTCCTTCTGATAAAGTAACTGATGAAAAGTTTGAACACATCGGAATTCGATTTTAAAAATTGATGTATGAGTTATTGCTGTTGGTTTAGTTAAACTGACTTCCTTAAAATTCTTTTAATCATGAAATAGAATGAATCTGAAAAACTTAGATATGGATTCCTTCCTAAAATTTATGCCCAATTGTTATAATGAAATTATCAAATCCAGAGATGAAATATCACAGCTCACTGAGATTGATATTGCAGAGTTGGAAGCTTTGCTCGGTTGAGTAGTTAGTTATCCTGTGGCTTGCAGTTGGTCTGAAATCACTACTTTAGACGACGTGGTAAGTACTACTGGATGAGAAAGACGGTGGAGTGGCATTCAGGCCATACTCTCTTAGGCAAGTCAACCGATGTAACTTCTCAGCTTCGTTGATTGACATTCTTTCCTTACTTGACAGTTTACACCTTACGTCATCATGACTGTTAATTCCTTTCCTATCTATCCTTTGTTATTTTTTTCCTTTGTGTTCAACTTTATACTAGTAACCACTAGTAAGTAGTATGAGCTTACATTTGTTATTCCATAAGCACGGTTTCGTTTGATATTGAAGTTTAACTCACTTTATGTATTAGGCATACAGTGATTATTTCCATATAGTTAAACAGTTACAGAATCACTGAAATCGGGGGTGTACTGGACAACTGTTTCGTCCCACTTTGGAACTCGTCATCTGTAGGCATCCATCCCAAGGATTCGTACCCAGGACCTTCTGGTTACAAGGTAATCACATTCACCATTTAACCACTGGGATCCAACTCAGTTGGCGGTCCGTGAATTCTAACCTCTGCCAATTCATGATTTTAGCACGACTGGCACTAATCAGTGTCATCGGCGAGAATTTGCCCTTACTTTGGACCTGATGAACCATTCTGGTCATGACTTCCCACTGGAAATGCAGGAAACTCCATCCGGTGGCCAGTTAACAGCGACCACCAGACTAATTTTCAATAGCTGGTTTGTAGGGATTCGATTTGTTTCCAAGTTTTACCACGTATTGATATCGATTAGAGAAGCGTTGAAGACCAGGGTGGTCAAACTTGAAAACAGATCACATCCCTATAAACCAGCTTTTGAAAATTATAGTTAAACAATATCTGCTGTATATGCTTTATATATCTATATATGTACCCTTCTCTGTTGAACACTGTTTATTTGGATCCCTTTATTCTGTCTTGTAATCAGGTGTTGTTTAATCTGCCTTTGGATCGCCTTTGACACATCTTCGTTTTTCTTCTTATTGACACACAGTACACTGTGCATTTAATGGCATTCAGCCGTAGACACCTCACACTATGAGTACCGTATTTTAGACAAATCCTGTATTTTTGAATTTACGCGCCACTCAACTTGCGGTTTAACTAATCACTTCTATTATCGCTTCGGATTTCTCAGAAGAAATCTACAATGACTCACTATATTACATGATCTAATACAAGATTATTTGTGATTACCGCTAATACATAATAATTACAAAGGTTACCTATGAATGGAAAAAGCCTTAAAGTGATTTTTTTAACACGGCACATAGATACAGTTCATAAACTATGCCTTTGTCATCCGAAGATATGCAAAAGATCATAAGCAACCTTCCGAACATCCGAAATGTGATTAATGATTGTCATTAGTCAATATTTTATAACTTTAGATGTTAATGAACGGTTAGAGTGATAAGGATTCGATCATACACCCACATACTCCAAGCTTCTATAAATCAACAGATTCTTACCTCCTCAAACCCTGTCTTCTCAGATATCAAGGTTGTTAATTCAGTACATTCAATCTCTTAAATATGAAAGTCTAATACGAAATGTTATGCAGTCGTCAATACTTTTATGAAATCATATATGCCATCTTTAGTGATAATTATCAACTACACTAACTGTATCTAGTTGATAGGGTCTAACAGAGGAATCCAGGCTGCGTATTTGCTCCCAAACGAGACTTGCCAGATGGATGTACTTGCATCTTCAGTGATGGTATTTCCAGAGTGACTCAGATCCTGTACTTCTGGCTTCAAACACTGAATTTTATCGACTAGACTCATAAGTTACTAAAGCCACCTTTTATGCATCAGGTACTAGTTGTTATTTATAGAGATTATAATTGATTTCATGATGACTGACCTGAATGAACAATAAGTACATTGATATGGAAAAAGATAATCGAAAAACTCTACACTGTGATAATTACACTTACGTCGCCTGATCCTCGATCTGCTTCTAGAATCTTTAGTAAGTTTCCCTGGTTGTTCAGTCTCCTGTTTTAATTCTTCAGGACTTTTCAGCAGAATAGACTGTGTTATAAACAAAGTAATAAATGGAATTCTTTAATGAAGACAACAATATATCTGTGTGACTCAGTCAGTGTTTATTGGAAATTAATACAATTAACCCTAACAAAATGATTAATCTTGAACTGATCTTATCATTCCAATTTAGTCTTTCATTATCTGCCTCCTTGTTACATTCTCCTTGGAATCTTAACCCCATTCTCATACTGATTTTCCTCCAATAGCTTTTCCGATGACAGATAAATTATTTGAATTATATTCAAGCGTTGTTTTGCAGGGATTTGATTGGTCACAGGACTTCATCATGAGATGACATTAGTTAAAGAACTATTGGAAGACCTGGAGTCGGAATTCAAAAGCCTACTACTTATGTGTACCATGGATGTGCAATTCCAATTTGACAACACTCTTTACCACCAAATAGATGGTGTAGCCATGGGCAATCCACTTAGCCCTGTTTTATCAGATATATTCATGTCCAACCATGAAAGAACAAATTTGAAGCATGCAATCGACAAAACAACTTCCTACTGTCAATATGTTGATGACACATTTATAGTGTGCAACAATGAAAGTCATGCCTCACACTTACTCAGATTATTCAGTGATGCACACGCCAAGTTCCACTTTCTCAACTTCCTCGACGGTAGTCTTCAAAAGTCATTTTATCGAAGGCCTACTTTGAAACGACATTACTTACATTTTAATAGCTTTTGTCCAAATAGCTTTGAACGCGGATCAGTCAAGACTCTGTACTATAGAGCGAGGAGATTATGCTCTATAGAGAAATTAGAGGAAGAATTCGAGTTTCTTGAAAAGATGTTGAAGAGCAATGGGTACCCTCAAAGGTTCATCAACAAGTGTGGAAAATTTGAAGTCACAAATGGAGAACAAATCACAGTGGGTAAAAAGCCAATCTACATTCAGCTTGATTATAAAGGTGAAAACATTGCAGCAATGATCAACAGAAGGCTGAGTACATCACTAGCCATAGCCTATCCTGCAGCTAAGCTCGTCCCCATCTATCGAAAAACTTGCTCTTTGATGCAATCAAAAATCGATAGATATCCTTCTCATGTTAACTCCAACTGTATATACAAATTTACATGTATCTGCGGGAGCACTTACATTGGAAGAACAGAAAGAAGGGCATATCTACGATTTTCTGAACATGTACCAAAAAGCTTACGTCTAAAAGGAACAAATGCTTTAAACAGTGCCATCGTCAGGCATCTCCTTGACACAGGTCATGAGGTGGACGTCGAAAAGTCGTTCAAAATTATCAATAGGCAAAAGAGCTCAATTCTCCTCAATTTTGCTGAAGCCATTTCCATCAAGCGCCTGAAACCTGATTTATGCGTCCAGAAAGAAGCGGTTATCAGTCTTTCTTTGTTCTGGTAACTGGATATTTTTCATCCGAATGCGAGATGCTGAAAAGTTTTCATTGTGTATGATTATTATTGTTCGGAATAGTGTTTAATATTACATATATATATGTATATATAATTTGTGTATGCGTATAGTGATCGATTGATTTTTGTTGTAAATGAACTCTGTGCAAGTATGTTAAAATTGTTTTTGTAGATACATTTAATAATGTCTTTTGCCTGTAAGCAGTTGACGAGAAGGCGACGAAATAAAAGATGGTACCATTTTATTCTGCAAAAACGGTAGTTCTTGTTTTGTTCAAATTCATTAAGGGGAATAAATGTATGAAACCTGGAAGTACTGGACAACTGTTTCGTCCTAGTTTGGGACTCTTCGTCGGTATGCACAGCAGGTTGGGTGTTAGAAAAAATGCTCAACGCGGATGGCATTGACTATTAGTCGCACTATACCGTGAATTGGCAGAAGTTGGAATCCACGGGTCATTGGATCGGGTTGAGCTCGCCCTGTAACGAGAAGGTCCCGGATTCTAACAATGTGGGTAGGTGCGTACTGCTGAACAGTCCCAAGCTAGTACGAAACAGCTGTCCAGTAGTCCCTGATTTCCAATAATTCTGCAACTAGTATTGGTTCGAGACAAAACCTACTTATAAATTAGCATTGCATCTCCAAATCCATTACTATATATATCACTACTTACAACTATTTATAAGTAGCACACATCACAAGACAAAAATGATTGGATTCATAGTACATTAAAGGATTTATTAGTAGTATCTTCTAACTCCTTTACATATGAAAACATCCTTTAACAATGTATAAGTTTTCTAAAACTACAATTGTCAAATTATTACAATTCACTACGGATAGGTGTTATGTATCCTAAATTTTGTCTAACCTTAAATTAGCTTTATTTTGCAGGTTAAAACCAGACTAGACGGGCTTAAACTATTGTCTGCTGAGGCAAAAGTTCTCGCCAAATTTAATTGGATAATCCTGAAGCAATCCAAGCCATAACGAAGAAAAGAACAGAGCAAATGATTCAGCGAAGAGGTTCTTTTCACCAAATTCATTTTCTTTAGCTGTATAATCGTACTTAAATACCACTATTTTTCACAAAAGAGATGCATTGTCATAAGCACAATAGCCAATATTAATAAATGTATAAAAGAAGTTGAATAAGGGTGATAGAGTTACATAATGAGACCCAGCAACACACAAAAGAAAATGTGTGCAAATATTGTACAAAAGAACTGAAGCACCCTGTAACACTCCAGTGTTGAGATGAATAGAAGAGAAATAACTACTAAATGTGTTGAAGAAAAATGAAGTCCCCTGCAGTTTCATCAGAAAATGCCTAACTGGGGATCCGACTACCAGCAGGAAATCATTCTCAAAAACCACAAAAAAATTTATCCTAACGTTCATAAAGAATGTTTCATGAAATAATGGCTAGAATACAAAAATTCTTGGGGAAATGACATAGAACACAGGAAACTCCATCCTGCAGCAAGTCACTAGCGAGCATCAGAACTGGTAGAAGTTAGAATTCATGGGCTGACCATTGATTCGCGTCCCAGTGGCTGAATGGTATACGAGCTTGCCTTGTGACCGGAAGCTTCTGGGTTGGAACTCCGATGGGTGCTTACTGCCGATGATTCCCAAACTAGGATGAAACAGCTGTCCAGTACTTCCTGGTTATCGATGGTTCTCCAAATGACATCAGTCCATGGTCAAACTTATAAACTAGTAGTCAAAAATACTATATGTATCCTTTCATATTAATGCATGTAGGCAACTACTGACACAAATTTGATTGGAATTATGCAGAAATTTTAAACAGTGGAAGCACCAAAAATCCCAAGCCTGGCATTCAGACGAATTAGTGATCAACAGATACATTACTATAGATCAAAGTTATCCATTTGTGAACAGTAGGCCACGCGCCAAAAAAGTCAAATTCTAAGTCAGTAAAAACGATCCAGTGAAACGCGAATGGGTGGGAATGAGGTGAGAAAGTTGGGACAGAGTTCATGAAGGAAAGAAGAAATAAAAGCTTGTGAGCAGGGATGAAACCAGCTAAAAGGGATGGCAAAGAGTCACTTGGTATGAAGATGTGCCGCTGTGGTCATATACAGGGAATAAATGATAATAATCTCTGTCATCAGTTACAGCCTAAAAAACTCATAAATTATCATTCAGCCAGTGGTCTAGTTGTATGATTCACCTAGTTTCCTACAGAGTTGCTATGGTTCGAAGTCTCTGGTTTCAATAAAGAATGTTTTACGTCCGAATCATTATGGTAACAAGAAGCTTAAATTTATGCCTTAGAGTTAAGTACTACCAACAAAGAAAGGCATGGATTATTAACTCTGGACATTGTATACATCCACTTCTTCTCCAGTCTCTTTGATGTTCGTTAATTATTTAGAACTTCTAGTTATACATTTGTGTTTGATTCATTTAAGTTAACTCAGAAATAAACTATGTTGGTTAAGGGTTCCTATGGATCTTGATTAGTCACAGGTTTGATCTCGGATTGATCAGTTATAGGACCATTGAAAACCATGCAGTATTATACAGCTATTTCGTCCAATTTTGGAACTCTTCAGTACGTGCCCGTGACCCCACCAAGAGTCGAAAATGGAGCCTTCAGGTTACAAGGTGAGCTTTCTAACCATTCGGCCACTGAGACTTAGTTCATTGACCAATGAACTGTAACTTCCGTCACTCTGTGATTTTTATGGCCACCATCAGCCAATGTTATCAGCAAGTATTTGACCTCACACCTAATTTGGAGGATTCTGTTGATCAAGACTTCACACTAGAACATCGGGCAACTTTGTCCTGTTGTCATTCACTATTGAGCATCAGATTAACTTTTTAGCGTTAATTTGTAGGGATCTGATTAGTTTCAATTCCGGCCATGGATTGATACTGAATAATCAGTGATGCATGTGAAAAGTCATCCAGTAAATAACAGCACTATTTCATTGTGTAATATATCCGATATACAAATTAATATGGAAATAATTGATATATAGACCTAATAATCTACATGTTATTTTTACATGTTTGTTTACCTTTTGTCTTACCTCACCTTTGACCTTTGAAGTCATATCGGTTGTTCACTGGTTTAATTTATCAATATCATTGGTGTCTCTCATGATCATTTTATTTATTATTAGCTAGTGGTTTTCCAGAAAACTTTATCACTTGTATCATTGATATAAGAATAAAACTTGTGCACTGTGGTAGAGTGTAAGTCCACTATGGGTAAATTTTGTTTTGATAAAGTCTCACAGTGTTATACAGTAATGTTTACTGTAAACATGATAGATATGGTCTTCCTACTAGGAAGCTTATCAACAAACTCACACGACTCTGTCAAACTGAAGCAAGATTCACAAATCGTCGGATTTTTAACAGTCGATGTTATATCAGTAAACATTACTGTATAACATTGTGAGACTTAATCAAAACAAAATTATCCCATAATGGAATTTATCACTTGTCACAGTAAGGATAGAGGACATTTAGAAAAGACAGCTTCTCTACCAATCAAGGGTGACCAGATTATGCAGTTGACAACTCGAAGACTTCGGTCAGTCATGAAGCGCACATTCTATGCCGCATCTCTTTTTCTCACTTGACGAACATTTTCGATCTCTGTACCTACGATTAAAAGGACGAAACTCTGTGGACTCTACTTCAAACTGTATTTACAAGTACACCTGCACTTGCGGTGAAACCTATATAAGTAGAACCAATAGAATGTTCCAATGTCGTCGAAAAGAGCATGTTTCAAAATGGTTATTACAACACAGAAAATCTCAATGCAATTAATCTGAGTAGAAATCCAGCATCGTCCATTACAAAGCACTTATTGATGTCAGGTCAAAAAATCAATATTAATAACTGTTTCACAATTATTTAATCACATAACTCTAATTTAAGGTTATTAAAGGTGATGGGAGCACTTTGTGGGTTAATCACATCTGTCTGTCTGTTTTCGACATAGAACTTTGCACATATGTGCTGCAGTTCAAGTCGCCACACTCCATGTAGCACACAAAGCAAGAGAAGAAAGTAGGAGAAATGCATAATAAAGACAGTAAACAGAAGTGTGAGACAAAAGTATAGTAATAACGAAGAACAAAACAGATTAATTGGAAATCATAAGTCACAAGGAGTGGATGCATCTGCGCCTGCCATTGAGAACGATTTTGAGCCATGTAACCAATTGTCCCCAGCCTTCATTGGTTTCTGCCGTCCCGAGGACCCCAACCAGGAAGTCTCCACCTTCCTACGTGGCTCAGACTAACTGTTGTGGGTTTCACTGATTGATGCAATGTTTTGGTTTGACCGCCACTAGCTCTTTTCCAGCCTGACCCTATATCAGCTAACATTAATCACATACATCCTAAACTATGTGTATAAATAACAACGAACTTCAACCTTCGCCTACCATGGATCGACTATTTGGCCTATTTAAATATGATTGGTCATTCGTATGTACTTTTGTTTTATAAAACTGAGTAATCGTCATGCCCTCTATTTTATTATTGTAAAACACGTTCGTTGTAAAGCAGTTGTAAAGAAACTATGAAATGATATCATCTCGCGAAATTTCTCTTCTAAATGCCTTATTCATATATATATATATATATATATATAAGCTATCAATCATTTTCACTGTTGTTTTAAGACAGTAAAAGCTCTCTTATAAACGTCCAGTCTATCGTTTTGTCTGTGAGTGCCGATGGTATTATTGTTATTGTTGCTCTTTTCGTGAGATTAAGACAGCGCATAAAGTTAGTATCCACTCGTAGTGTACTAGGTCGTAGCTCCGGTCATAATAATAACTTGAACCTGGTTTTAGCAAACGTAAGAAGGCATAAAATAAACTGACAGTTCATATAACGATGAAAGTTTCATTACAACCTGTACTTATAGTTCAGAATCTTCTTAGTTTACCATATTATTAAAGCAATTCTTACAATCTACATATTAATTAGGCGTAAATTAGACTGCCGGGATGCTTTAATTCGAAGACATTGTGTACAAAATAATCCGTTAGAATAAGCTTATAGAATGAAACAATTTTAACAATAATAATGACTTATGCAGTAATTACAGTATAGATTTTGTCATGAATCAACATCATCTAGAGAGATCACTGAAATTCAGGGAACACTGAACAGCCGTTTCGTCCTACTTTGGGACTTTTCAGCAGAGCGTACCCACAATCCCGTCAGGGATCGAATTCAAGACCTTTAAGCTCATTAACTCATGAATTCTAACTCCCTTGACGAAATCTACAGTGACGAAATTCCTACAAAAACTGAAATGATTTAATTACCTCTTTATGTAGTAATACAATAACAAAACCATTGCATTCACTTGTTGCTTCAACTCGTATAAATTTATTCTTCGCTATAATACTCGGTTTGCCTTGATCAAATGCATCTCTTTCTTCTTGAAATGCTGGAAAATTTGGAATTTCAGGATTGAATGCTGTCCCGGTATTTGTTCCCCGACTGGTTTGTGCAAGTATTTCAGCTTCTTTCAGTAAAAGACGATTTGTTGCTTCAACAACTTTAGTGACTACATTATCTGTTTCCTCTATGTCATCTGAGTGAAACAGGATTGTAACTGTACGTAAACCAGCAACTGGAAGTATAAAAGGAAGGAAAGAAGAAGGGAAGCATTGATAATATGATTTGATGATCTTAATTACTTCAAAACAGATTTCTCATATAGTAGGCTACATGAGCCATATACATATTGTGTGAATGTTAGAGAAACTACAATCCAGTTGCCTCACGGGAAGGTAAGTGGAGCGAGATTCGACCAGTTGACCGAAAGCTGATTGAATAGGTAAAATTGTCAGTGGAGATTTGGATGCAACAAAATTATTTTCCGATGATTTGAAGGGCTCAGCTACCCATAAATATATTAAAAACACTGGCCACCTGAAATGAATGCATTTTACCATTACATGCCTATAAAAACTGTTTAACTCCCTATTTATATCCTAAATTAGATGAAATCTCAGCTTGAATACATAAGAAAGAAATAGCTAACATATTTGCAGGATAATACAAGCTCGACTTATTTCGAGGATTCTCTTCAATTGCTTACATCCTAAATAAATAAATAAATAATAAATAAAAAGGAAGAAATGATGGGACAGTTGAAGATCTCATCTATAGGAAAGAAATTTGGACTGGTCAATACATGAATTATCACACCTTTTACCCGATTGGTTGCAAACAGAGCCTCGTACAAATTTTCTTTACCAGAGCTAAGGCGTTATGTTTAGAAGAGGAACTCTCAGTTACCGAAAAGAACTTTACCGAAAAATGGATAGCTTCGAAAGTTCATATTAAAATACGGGACTGAACACACATCTAGACAGAAACCCGAAATAGATGAAAAGAAACTCGTTTTCATCTCTAAAAGTCTCCGTTTGAAAAGGATGAAAGTGTTCTCAAGTACAATAACCCGACACACAAGTGGCACGGAACACATAGTGTAAATTAGTCAGGCTTTCAAAGTAATCATCAGTGCACAAAGAGAACGATGGTCACTTCGTTTCGTAGAAGCCATTTGTTAACCGTGATGAACACTGAACGTTTGTTTATTGGCTGTGGTCGCCATTGGCGGGCAACTTGAGTGATTCGATCGTTGTACAAGCTTTAATAAAAAAATGTTCTTCTGTGCTGTGTTCTGCTGCACAACATTCCACTCAATTTTGAATTTGATTCTCACTTACTGAGTTGAAATCACTATTATGTTACCAAATCTACTGAATTATTTTATCCATCTGATAAGTGCACTTTATTATTCACTCCCACCCCCTTCACCTCTCCACTATAACATGCCTAAATTCACTCTGTTGTTCTTTCTTGTATTTTGTCTCTAGTCCATCCATGTCTCCAAGCGAAATCTGAACTCTACTCCCACCCCTTGTCAAATAAATACATGAATGCTAACTCTTTTAACACTGAATAATTCCTTCTTTCTTTATTCAAATTATTAATGGGAACTGGTTGAATACAAAAGCCTAGGCTGAGATTTGACAATTCTCACCACCTTTGGTGTGTACATTAAATCTGGTTATCGATCAAAAGACGTGTGTAGCACTCAATGGGCACTAACAGCCTAACAACTCCTATTACTGCATACACTTTTGCCTGTTCCAGCACATTGTAAAACGAAAACAAGACTGTATCCAAAGTAAACCGATGTTCGTCTTACCAAGAGATCAAGCACTGAATATTAAGTCGCATAAATCGCATTTTGTAGCATTTCTGAGGGATCTTTACTTCAGCTGGCACGTTTTAGTGTTTTTATGTTCTGTAACACAGATACCTTTTATGATATAATTTCCCCTTTCTATTAGGTTGGGTAATTTTGCTTTGTTTCCTTATGGTGCGTCTTTTGATATTGTACTGTCGATATTCTGTTTGCAGTAATTCAGCTTGTTTCATAAACTCTTGATATGTCTAAGATATGAGATATTCAGTTATGCGAATTATTATGCAGTAACTTTCACTGAAAATTCTGTACTTCTTATAAATACTATTTATTTCAATTTCAACTTTCCCATTGATTGTTGGATTGAAGTACTCGACCTCACATTGATATGTCAAATCCTTGTGTGGCTGCTTCAACGATGCCTGATGATTTAACGTGAAGTAATTTTGGTGGATGGTGACTAATATTGGAATCCAGAATGCCCATTTCGTTTGATGTGGGAATTGTCAGCTGGATGTACGTGCATTCACCAGTGAGTGATGGTGTTCCCACTGGGGCTCGAACCCAGTACCCATCGTTTTAAATGCCAAAGCATTGTCCAATAGACCACTTGGGCCACAAGAACCACTTCAGTTCAATCAATCAACGGGAAATTTCGAATTGAAGTAAATAATAATTGATACCTGTTGCTAAAGAGGTGACTTTCGTGGCCCAATTGGTTTAGTGGATAACGCTTTAATGTGTGAAACGGTGAGTACTGAGTTCGAGCCTCAGTGGGAACACCATCTCTCCGAATGACGAGTCCGAAATTGGATGCATGCTGGATTTCACTTCTATTAACCACCCACCGAAACTGCATAAATACTGTTCAAAATAAAGTCATTATAATTATTTGACAATATTGACAAGTGCTACATTTCAAACTGTTTTAATTAGTTATGATTAGTTATTACAGGCGGATGAACTTTATGTTAAGCGTTCATTCCTATTGATACAGTATTCTAAGCGGATCTACAAATGGTCACACCTAAAAGCTTGAAAGTGAATCCATCTAAATATATCATATTGTTGATTTTAGATTCAGATGTGAACAAGACTTGTGTGGACTGGTTCAGTCCCATGATTTTTGTGATATTGATGACACTGATAGGGAATAAGTCGAGTATCTCTTATCTCGGCATCAGTCTCTCTTCTAATATCTGTTAGTCGTCTCATATCCTGTTGAGTTAGAAGAGCACTTTTGGTATGGCTTATTACACAGGGAACGGTGGGGCTTTTTGCTGGCATAACTCAACCCCTTCTCTTATTATGCGTGTAAATATGTGTGAAACGCTGAAAATGTCATTCTGTAAAATTATTATTGTTTGCAATAAAGTTGTTTGTTATTACTGTTAAGTATAACCAAAGCACTAGTTATATATAAAAGAAAACTGAAAATTTGTATTTAAAAAACGTTTTGTAAGACACCCCATATTTGCTTTGGTCATAGTAATGTTCTTTTTTATTTTATTGGTTAAATTTCCCCCAGTTCACTTCATCTCTGTCTTCTCTCTTGTTGTTACCATCGCATTTTTGATCTTGTGACAACAATTAACCTACTTTTAAAGTCCTGATAACAGTTAACTTATGAAATAATCTTCTGAAATTTTATAATTCATCCATTCTGCCCGTACTCCCTCAAATAAAAAACCCTCGACAAGTTCAGGGGCGTACATTCAGCAATAAACTTCACCAGAGAGGAAGAAGGTTATGGTATTACCTCATTTCTGGACGTCTTCTTGATCAGCAAAGAAGATGGAACATTAAGAAGGAGTGTGTACAGGAAATCTACAGCAACAGGTAACTACATTCATTTTTCAAGTTTTGCACATTTCAAATTTAAATGTAACTTAGTAAAGTGTCTGGTTCATAGAGCTAGGTTAATCTGTTCATACGACTCCCTCAATGAGGAGCTTAAGATTATTGGAGAATTACTTGGGAAGAATGGTTATTCAAATAAGTTCACTGAGAAAGGAAGGAATGAAGCACCAAGCAACAGCTCAAAGAACAAGACGATTGTTCATAAAACTGCATTTCCTCGGTGACAGCATCATTGAAACAGTAACACAGCGCTTGAAGAATGCAGTTGAAAGGGCTTTCAATGCAGCAGAGTTACATTGTCTCTTCAGTGACACCCATATTTTACACTCGAGAAATAAGGACAAACTACCCAATTTATCCTCCACATATGTGTGCATCTACCAGTTTGACTGAAGCAGTGGAGCCACCTACATTAGGTGTACAACTGGGCAGGTTTATCACCGTATTTCCGAACATCCTCCGGCATGGTTAAGCAAAGGACAATCAAGATTTAAATGTAGCTCTGTTTAAGCACACTTTGCGCATAGTGAGCATGATGTTGATGTTAATACAGCATTCGAAGTTATTTACCGCATTCCTACTATCCTTAAAATTGCTTTATCAATTACTCTTCTCGATAGAGCTGAGGCCATGGGAATCCACCTGAAGAAGCCAAACCTGTGTGTTCAGAAGAAATTCGTACAGCCACTTTCCTTATCTTGACCATCGTTGCATTAATGTGCGAACGGGACTACTTCGCCCTCCCCATAAACGTTTTAAAAATTATAACTGTCCAAATTATTTTATTGTCATGACTACTTCGTCTTTAATTACGAGTTATCGTCATCAGAATTATTTTATTTTATTCCCATCATGAGCTGACAGCTGTTTCGTCTTTGTTAAGGACTCTCCATCAGTACGCACCCACGGGGGTCCGAACCCTGGGTCTTCTGGTTACAAGGCGAGCTCGTAGGCCATTGAGTCACTAGGACTCGATCCATTGGTCCATAAATTCTCACTAGAACCCAGGTAAATACCTACCTGAATACGACCAGTCGCTAGTAAGCATCAGATTAATATTCAAGTGTTAGTTGTTCCTTAATTACTCTTCATTTTTCCAAAATTACGCATTATGCAATCCACTTGTTGTAACTATTTCTACCTATCACTTGTGTGTATTAATTTTCTTCGTTAATTATCACCCCATTAACATGCTGACATTGACTAATTATTGCTAACAAACATATCAGTGCCAATTAATTTGTAAAATGTTATG
>OX235272.1:625663-682995 GCA_944472155.2 Trichobilharzia szidati
ATAACACATTTCGAACGTTCTGATCACACACACACACACACACACGAGTACTTGTCATACATATTTCTATAGAAGGCAAGGTAGCATGAATTATTACAGTAGAGGTCAAATTCTGCATAGGTCAAGGTCACAAATAAGGGATAGGAGACTGACGTAAGATATAGCATAATTATTATAATATTATTATGCCCTTGGGTTCTCAGTGGAACATAGGGCTGCAACAACACACCTCCACTTTCTTGTGTTTTCTGCCGACATCTTTAGATTGGTAGACGATTGACCCAAATCTCTCATCTTCTGAGACTCACGATCTCTTGCATATCACCCTAGGACAACCCACTCGTCGGTCCCCGTTGGGATTCCACTCGAGAGATGGCCTGCGTTGAGCGCGATGTCATTTGATGACCTCTTGAACGTATGTCTGACTCATCTCCAATTTCTCTGACATATTTGCTGAGCACTAGGTCCTTGGTTGGTTTGTTGCCAGCAAGAGTTTCTTGTTACTAATTCTTTCTAGCCGACAGGCCATTTGACTTTCAGTACGGAGCTAGGTATGGCAGCTGTTGATAGAAACCCGCAGCTGGCTGCTGGAAATCCTTTTCGTTACACGTAGTGCAAGTTTCTGACTAGTATAGAAGGACTGACTTCACATTTGTGTTGAAAATGGAGTGCATAATATTTCCAAACTGGATTCAGGTTCGTTGATGAAGACGTATCTTGCCTTTCCGATTCTGGCTGGCTGGCTTTGACGTCTTCATCCATACCGACTGCTTGTAGTTGAAACGATGCTTCCTAGAAAAGTGAACGAAGTAAAGGCTGCTAGTCCTACGTCCAACCCTCCCTCATTACCTGGGCTTTTGACCGGCTAGAAAACTAGCAAGGTTAAAATATATTAGTATAGTAATAATTTTTTTATTCCTTCACGTTCCCAGTGGAACATTGGGCTTCAAGCTAGAGGCTTGAAGTTTCAGGAGCAGTGTTTATTTTACAGGATGGGGTTGCTAGCCTCATGCCCAACCTTTACTCTTTACCAGCTTTACTACCGGCTTAGTGAGGTAAAGGAGTGCGTCGGCCGGGGATCGAACCCCGGACCATGTGCATGGTCGGCGAGCGTCCTAACCGCTGTGCCACCGACGCAAAGTATAGTAATAATAATCATAATAAAATATATAATTTTATTGTTTCCATTTATTTTTAGCCACCAAAACAATTAAAAAAGTTGTTAAACCCTCAGAAATATATTTGAAAAAAATAGAAAAATTAACAAAAACTGACGATAAATATTTAGATATCCATGCAAACCAACTGAAATCAGATAATTCAGCGTATAACGACTTTTTTGCCTTATTTGAACATTGGTATCATAAAAATTCTCGTCGATATATGCGTTATCTATCTATCTATGGTCGTGATTTCATAACAAAAGTTGAATTTAAATTAGCGCTAAAAGATTTACGTGTACCGTTCAATAATACACAAGTACATATTATCTATAAATGGTTAGATCCAGAAAATACTGGTCTAGTTGAATATAGTACATTGTATGAAGCATTTTGTCGTGCATTGGCTAAATATTACACCGATGAAGATGAAGTGAATACAATGGATTTAGAAGATACAGAAAAATGGATTGTAATGACATTTAAAGCACCGACATACGACCCACTGGATATGCCAACATCATTTGAACAATTAATTCATCTCGGTTATACAGGGAATATGTTACGTCAGTTGATTCATTTGAAAGTACCTCAACTGCCATCGCATACCTTAGTTCTATTTACTGATCCAGCACATTATAATGAGACAATAATACATTGTAATCAAAAACTGTATGATTTCGATTTTATTGGTGGTTCAAAGATTACACCGACTGAGGGGACTATCTACTATGAATATTCAGTTGGTTATGTAGATGCACCATTGCTGTTATGTAATCGAGAAGTGAATGAAATCAATCTATTGTCTTACATGGCTAATCAACAATTGCAAACATCACAACAGGATATGGAGCAGCAATCGATTGATAATCAAAATATTGATAAAAAAAGTAGAGCTGAACAGTCACGTGAAAGATTTGAATCATACGCGACAAATTAAAACAACAGAAAAATACATATATACATGCATATATGATTACTGTTGAATATTGAACATTGATAGATGATTCAAAATTCAATGGAAATAGTCATTTCCAGACAATCTTTCGAAAAAAAAATTCGAAAATATGTGTATGCATACATACATTCACATGTCAAAAAGAAAGTATTTGACCTTGCCTTTGATTTCTAATGTGAATTTTATTTTATTTTTTTTCGCATCTTTTATTTATGGAATAGATAAGAACAAGAAGTTCAGCAAACAGGTGTATTTTCGGCGATTTCTTTCTCAAAAGCACAGCTCCACGATCGCATTTATACACAGTTAAGTTTTTTTGATGTAGTTGTGTTCTCTGAGCTACCTGGATGGTTTATTTGCGAAGCTTTCATTATTGTCCTACTAGGCAACATCTTCAGTGCATACTTCAATTTGAATTGAAGTGAGCTTTTCGATTTCTCCACGAGTTTATAAGTCATCTCTCCTGGTCACCTTGAACATGAATGGTTGATTTTGTGTGTTTTCACACCCTCTAGGCTACTTGTACTGGAACTGATTGTTTCCTTGATTTGAAGTTTGACCTTTTGTGTGTGAGATTTCCTTCTTATTTAGATCTTCTCTGAGTTAACGTGTCTATCGATTGACGACTCATAATTCCAGGCTTCTGACATCCTCTGGCGTTCTTGGTGTTTCCTCTTTATAATATTTGAACGTTGTCCCAGTCCAATTGATGTCCGTGGTTGTCTGTATGCAGCGATAGTGAGGGAGTGAATGTCATGTCTTTTGACGGCTGGTTTATGATTATGGATATGAAGATGAAGGGGATGTCCACTTTGGCCAATGTATTTTTTTCGCTGCAATAAACACCAAGAATGTTTGAGAATTTTTAAAAAGCTGCCTGATATTCCCATGAATCATCAATCAATAGAAACATCGACATAGACAAAATTTACCAACCAATAAGAAGGAAATCTCATACACAAAGGTGTCAAACTTCAAGTCAAGGAAACAATTAGCACCAATATAAAAATTAGCCTAAAAGTTGTGGAAACACCCAAAAACAACCAATCACGTCCAAGGTCACCCAGTAGGAGAGATAACTAATAAACTCGTGGAAAAATTTGAAAGCTCATTTCAAAGAATTGAAGTATGCACTGAGGATGTTGCCTAGTAGGACAATAATGAAAGCTTCGCAAATTAACCATCCAGCTAGCTCAGAGAACAAAATTACATCAAAATCATCCACGTGAGCTACAAATCTTCTCCATCATATACACATAAGTCTACTCAGATACATAATAACGAAGGAGGAGATTAAAGGTGGCAATAATTTTCAACTTTTAGTAGGGAATTCGGGACAAGTGGAGTACAGCAGATCGGTTGTGAGGACAGATATTCACCACCAATGATATTCACTAGTAGTCCCTCTGTATTCTGAATTGGCAGAAGCTGCAATTCATGGACTGTTTATTAGATCGGGTCCCAGTGGTCTATGAGCTAGTTCACCTTGTAACCCGGAGATCCCAACTTCGAACCCTGGAGGTTGGTACATACTGCTGAATAGTCCCAAACTAGGTTGACGAAGCAGATGACTGTCCAATACTCCCCGAGGGTTTTCCAATGGTTCTCTAACCGACATCACCTCATGATGAAGCTATGTAACCAACGAAATCCCTGCAAACCAAAACTTGAATTTTCAAATTGATATGAAAGTCTGAAGGACTGAATATAAAGTACAAGAGAATTAGAAACAAAATTACACAGGATTAGAAAATATTTGCGTACTACGAAAAATAGTTCTTAACGAAGACTGGGAATAAAATATATATTTATATAAAATGAATAACCAAAATATGAAGGGAATTGAAACACAAAACAAAAACGAAAACTAAGGAGTGAAACCGAACCAGATCTCTGAAACCCATAGCCCCAGCTTTTCGATACATATGGCCAGGGCTCCTATAGTAGCATGAAGAAGACAGAAATACACTGACTGCCTTTGGTAGACTTTTGTTTACTTTGTAAATGACTCTGAATGATGGATGGATGAGTCAGCTAGAATGCTGTGACCGAGTGTGTTGATGAGGTATTCAATCATGGAGCTTTTGATTGAACAAGTACCTCCTCCTGTTTGCAGCCATGTTGGGTGATGCTCTCTAACACATTTCCAGTGGACCTATATACCTAGCTACGTGGGAGCAGGTGAATTGATAGATGTTCATTGGAGAGTGGTTATATGCGGGAGTTTGTCTCTAACACTGCTTAGAAGCAGTGGGACGGGGCTAGAAGATATCATTCCTAATGTTGCTGCAGGAAAGATCTTCTTTAGGGACCTATATGTGTATATGTATATAAGTGCGATTGTTCAGCTGATTTTGAGGATGAAATTACCAAAAAATGTCTTCGTCGAGATTCTTGTTCCCTTTTCAAAATGGATACCCGACATGTTTCGTGGGGAACATAAATTAAAATCGCATGCGAAACATTCGTAGATTTGGCACGCAATTCGCTCCCGCCAAATGCAAGATGATGTTACAGGATTGAACTACACCGACTCCTAGATTAAAAATAGGAAGTGAAGTGGTAGAGCACATTGACCGCTTCAGTTATTTCGGAAGTATCATCAGCCCCAACGGGTTGATCTCTGACGAAATCTCAGCATGGATACAGAGGGCTAGTTTCGCATATGCCAGTTTACGCCGTCTCTGGCGTAGACGTGATATCCGACTATCGACCAAAGGGCGTGTGTACTGCTCAACAGTCCGCCCCGTCCTCCTTTATGGCTGTGAGACCTGGCCATTGAGAGTTGAAGACATGAAAAGGCTGGCTAGCTCTCTTTGATCATAGGTGTCTGCGTTCTATCTCCCGACACGACCTACAGACACGACATACACTCCCTCATATCACTACATGCAGACAACCACGGGCACCAATTCGACTGGGACAATGTTCAAATCTTAAACAAAGGGGACTGCAAAAATGCCAGAGAATTCCTAGAGCCCTGGTATTCAAATGAATCAGCAATCAATAGACACATAGAGATTGACAAAATATACCAACCCATACGAAGAAATTCACACAAAAACAAAGTCAAACTTCAGGTCAAGGAAACAGTCAACACCAAAACAAGTGAACTAGAAAGTGAGAAGTCATACAAAAACAACCAATCACGTTCAAGGTTAACAGAAGGAATGACTAACGACATTCAGACCAAAGAAGCCGCCATTACCGAGACAAGCAAACTAGGAGATGAAATGTCATACGAAAACAACCAATCACGTTCAGGGTTACTAGAAGAGATGACTAATAAACTCATAGAGAATTCTAAAAGCTCACTTCACATCGAAGTATGCGCTGAAGATGTTGCTGAGTAGAGCAATGAAAGCTTCGCAACCAAACCATCCAGCTCAGAGAACACTACCACACCAAAATCATCCACCTGAGCTACAAATCTTCTCTATTACATCAGCTAAGATTGCCCGTCGAGGAAGGCGATGACTAGGCATACGTAACACATGTCCTAACCATCTCAGTCGATGTAATTTCACAGACTCGTCGATTGATTTCCCCTCCTTACCTAGCACTCCACCGATGCCTAACCTCAAAATTACTCACATTATTATACCATTTCACACGGGAGATAGAACGCAGACACCTATGATCAAAGAGAGCTAGCCAGCCTTTTCATGTCTTCAACTCTCAATGGCCAGGTCTCACAGCTATAAAGGAGGACGGGGCGGACTGTTGACCAGTACACACGCCCTTTGGTCGATAGTCGGATATCACGTCTACGCCAGAGACGGCGTAAACTGGCATATGCGAAACTAGCCCTCTGTATCCATGCTGAGATTTCGTCAGAGATCAACCCGTTGGGGCTGATGATACTTCCGAAATAACTGAAGCGGTCAATGTGCTCTACCACTTCACTTCCTATTTTTAATCTAGGAGTCGGTGTAGTTCAATCCTGTAACATCATCTTGCATTTGGCGGGAGCGAATTGCGTGCCAAATCTACGAATGTTTCGCATGCGATTTTAATTTATGTTCCCCACGAAACATGTCGGGTATCCATTTTGAAAAGGGAACAAGAATCTCGACGAAGACATTTTTTGGTAATTTCATCCTCAAAATCAGCTGAACAATCGCACTTATATACATATACACATATAGGTCCCTAAAGAAGATCTTTCCTGCAGCAACATTAGGAATGATATCTTCTAGCCCCGTCCCACTGCTTCTAAGCAGTGTTAGAGACAAACTCCCGCATATAACCACTCTCCAATGAACATCTATCAATTCACTTGCTCCCACGTAGCTAGGTATATAGGTCCACTGGAAATGTGTTAGAGAGCATCACCCAACATGGCTGCAAACAGGAGGAGGTACTTGTTCAATCAAAAGCTCCATGATTGAATACCTCATCAACACACTCGGTCACAGCATTCTAGCTGACTCATCCATCCATCATTCAGAGTCATTTACAAAGTAAACAAAAGTCTACCAAAGGCAGTCAGTGTATTTCTGTCTTCTTCATGCTACTATAGGAGCCCTGGCCATATGTATCGAAAAGCTGGGGCTATGGGTTTCAGAGATCTGGTTCGGTTTCACTCCTTAGTTTTCGTTTTCATTTTGTGCTTCCATTCCCTTCATATTTTGTTTATTCATTTTCAGTTATGAAAACTATCACTTATATCTGTTTTCACGTTTGTGTCCTTCACACCAGCCTTCGTTGAGAACTATTTTTCGTAGTGCGCAAATTTTTTCTAATCCTGTGTAATTTGGATTCTAAGTCCCCTGGACTTTGTATTCATACCTTCAAGTTGAAAATTATCATCACTTTTAATTTCCCCCTTCGTTATTATATGGAATTAAATAAGAATATTTTTATCTGTGTAAACTTTTGTGTATGCAAATACGATTGTACTGCTGTGCTTTTGACAATGGAACCGTCGAAAAGATATATATTTGCTGAACATCTTATTTGATTTTCCCTCCAATGTCCTGATGAGTATTTCTCACGGTTTAATTTTATTGGAAACGAGTACAGAGAACTAAATATATGTTTCGTCTTCGTTTGACACTCTTCAGCAGCATATCATAACCATGATCCATGCAGGTTACGTACTCAGCAAGGTTTACGTTATAAGGTGAGAAAGTTGGCTATTGAATGACCCAAGAATTCTGATTCCATTTTATTGCCAATATACGCTCACAGACACTGAATATCACTGGTGACTATTCGTCCTGATACAATCCTATGTTAAACCATCCGATCATGTCTTCTCATTAGAGCTTATAGCCCAATGAATTAATTTTGAATTTAGCAGATAGGAATTCTAAATCCAAAGACATCAATATATTTATTAGAAGTATTCATTTCCTGTAAACAATGTACAACAGAGAAGGTATCACAAAAGGAGATTATGTACAAGTGTTTCCTGACGAGTTTATGGATTTCAATTAGTCACTTAGCTAATAGACGGTAAAGGGATCCAGACACATCGAGAATACGACGGAATGGTAGGCCAAGTGGAACATGGAGCTTCAAACTAGAACTTTGAAGTTTCTGTAGCAGTAGCTTTTGTTTTTACAGGGTGAGGTTGCTAGCATTACGTCCAACCTTCCCCCTTTATTGTTGGAGAAGAGAGGTTGAGGAGTGCGTCGGCCAGGGATGGAACCCCAGGCACACGTGGGGTGGTTGGCGAACATTCTACCAGTGAACCACCGATGCACTTCCATGAGTTGTCCTCCAGTTAATTCCATTCTATTTCTCTCATTAGAAAGTTTAAGGAACTCACTGTCGTCTGGAAGCAGATGCTTGCAATCTTTACGAACCAATATGATTGTGCCTACACCCTCGTCAGAGCGTGTTAATAGTGCAAAATCTGTATTGTATTTCAACTGTTCAAGCAGTTCTTTGTACTGTTTTGTGTTAAGATACTGATTGCATGAATCGGTGATGGTTGATTTAAAGCATTGGAAATCTTAGTCAGACATTAGTACAAGATCATTGGTTCGGCTAAGCAGACATTCAAACTGAATAAGTGTATGAAGCTTATTAATACTGAGATTAACATCACAAAACTTCGAGAGCACACACAAGACTTCCAGTTGTAATTTTGATAAGGATATGAAAGAAGGACTGAACAATTATCTCACACGGTTATCCAGAAATTCCTGATGAGATTCAACGGTCTTTAAACCTTTGAATAGTTTAGAATTCAGAGGTTATTTATTTATTTAAACGCAAAAAACTTGATACAATATGACACCAAGAAGATGCGCCACACAATAATAATCAAAAACAACATAGATTAAAAGTAAAAATATAGGTGAAGAACGGATAAAAAGCTTCATTTGGAAGGAAAACAGTCATGTTTAACAAGTTCAAACAGTATTCGTCAGCTATCATCGGGTACGGAAGAAAGAAGGAAATTGCAGCACGTTCGCCATTGTTTGCGATTCTTGGCCATATCCGATAACGTTTTGAGCCATTCCTCGGACGCCGACAAGGGAGTCGTGACACACTAACTGATGCTAACCTAACACAAATATTCTTCATCCCACGACGCTACACCACGTCACGTCATACGGTGACCACCTCTCCACTTTTTATCCCATCCTAGGGCTAGCGAAAAGAGACCGCTACAGAAGCCTCCAGAATGACATTCGTAGGACATGTCAAAGCCACCGAGGCCGGTGTTTCCAGATAACAACACCCAACAAATAGTGATCTCCTCTGTGTCCAGCTACACGCTGCCGGACCTCAGAACTACTCACACGATAACGCTAACGAATGCAAGCAATTCTATGGAGACAGTGATGATCGAATACCCAGACCACCACACATTCTTAACTAGGAGAGGCTAGGTTTCACAGGCGTAGACAAAGATTAAGTTCGTTATTTTTGACCACAGATGTTTACGATCTCTTTCTCGCGTTAGGTGGTATAATAAGGTAAGTAATGTTGACGTTAGGCATAGAGTGTTGGGCAAAGACGGAAAATCAATCGAAGAGGCTATAAAGTTACATAGATTGAGATGGCTAGGCCACGTGCTGCGCATGCCTAACCATCGTCTCCCCCACCCCGACGGGCATTACTAGCTGATACAGGTGCAGGTTGGAAAAGAGTAAGTGGTGGCCAAACAAAAACATGGCCTCATCAATCCATGAAATCTCTGACAGTTAAACTGAGTCAGGTAGGGAGATGCAGACTTCCGGGTTGGGGCCCTCGGGACTCTAAGAATCAATGGCTGGAGACAATAGGTGACATGGCTCAAAATCGTTGTCAATGGCTTACGCAGATGTATTCAGTCTCTGTAATCTTTCATATTCCTTTCTACCATTACTCATTCTGTTTCACTCTTATACTTGTCAAAACTCTATTGATTCTCTTCATCGCTCATTTTTTTGTCTACCTTTGTGTGCTATTTGGAACGTGGCAACTCGAACTGCTGCACTTCGGTGCCAAGTTCTATGTTGAATCCAGCAGCAGCAGCAGCAAGTTCGTTATTTTGCCAAAGAAATGATATACTCATGAAACATTTGAGGTTCGTTGATGGAGAAATCATATTGTAACGACAGAAGACAAGTGCCAGGCAACAGATCGTTTATTCAGGAAATCAAGAGATATTTATATATTTTTATGTACACTATTATTCGTTATTACTAGCAGAGAAACAGCGTCTTCTGATTGGTTCTTTTCTCGCTGAAAGTTAATCTGTCATCTCTTTGTGGCAGTTTCTTTGATGGTCAGGCTATATGTCTGCGAAATGTATCAGCCCACGCAAAGTCTTTGTTCTTTTCACATGACCAAGACTTGGGAAGTAAACATTGACGTAAATTGCTGTCTACCAATTTTGGCTAGCAGACAGCTCTCACCGCAATATACCTCCCAACTTATTAGTTGTACACAGGAAATGCTTCGAATAAAGATATCTGTAGATGTAGAATCCTTATTTACTAATGTCCTACTAACAGAAACCATAGGCGTTAAATGTAAATATACAATTTTTGAGTATTTAATTGTCCAATGCTCCCTGGTTTTCAGCGATTTCTCAACCGATTTCAATTGCTGACGATACCTATCATGAATTCAATCCAAACTCTTGAAAGACACTTATAATTTTCAAAAGTTAGTTTGTTCTGATTTGATTCAAGTTTGGTCACAGATTGGCATCAGTTGGTGAACCATTAAAAACCAGCAGGGAGTACTGGACACCTGTTTCGCCCTGTCTTGGAACTCCTCATCAGTACGCACCCAAGACCTTTAGGCTACAAGCCAAGCTCGTAGACCATTTGAGTCACTGGGATACGAACCGATGGCCCATGAATTCCAACTGCTACCGTATCTGATGCTCGCTAGTGACAAAGTTGTCTGAAATTCTCGTGATAAGTCGTGACCGATGGGGTCTACCGAGTCGGGCATGAGACAATGGCGGGTGGTCAAGCTAAAATCACGAAGTGGTAGGAGTTAGGATTCATAGGCAGCTGAATAGGGTCCTAGTGGCTAAATGGTCCTAGAACTTGCTTTGTAACCGGAAGGTCTTGGGTGTGAACCTCAGTGGATGTGTACTGTGAAGAGTCCTAAAGCGGGACGAAGCAGTTGTCGAATACTCCTTGGTTTTCAATAGTTCTCTAAATAACATCAATCTGTGATCGAACCTGAGACATTTATAAACTTCAATTACAAAATAGTTCGTATTTGGTGATATACAATGACAAACGGAATGCAGAGTCAGTCAGTAATATATTAAACTATAACGCATTTGGAAAGGTAAGCTAACGAGTTTCTATAGTTCGGCAGCTGTTGGCCACAAAGACAATTTAATTAAATCCCTTGCCACTCGGATTCAAAGCATCTGTAATCCTGACATTCTAGAAGCAGAACTAGATCTTCTGAAAGAAGTCTTCGTCAAAAATGGATACCCACCAATATTCATTGACAAGAATATAAAATAAAAAGTTCAGAGAAACAAAACAATATTTGCTCTAAAATAGAAACTTTACATGAACCCGGATTTCGCAGGAAACTTAGCCTACGATATCTTTAAGAGAAAAATTTCATCATCTTTGAAGAAAGCAAAGTAACCATAACCAACTGTATTTTTGTTTTACAAACTTAATGTACACATACATACAAAATAACCTACATATATTTGCGATTGTGCACCGAAGACAATGAATTCACCGAAAAGAGACTCTTCGCTGAACTACGTGTTTTGTTTTCAATAAAAACATTCTTAGCAGCAAGGCTAAGAGTAGTGTTCTCCAGTCGTCCATTGGTCAGTAGAAGCCTTAAAGATAAGATCTCGCATCTGATCACTTTTAATGTGTATATATCAATTTACTTGTTTATGTGGAGCTAGGTATATTTGTTGTTCAACGGATATCTTTTCTGAAAGGTTTCAAGGACACTATCCTGCATGGATTCAGGAAGATAGAAGTAGCTGTATGAGGAGTGCGATAATTGAAGTTCGCTCTATACTCCTTTATAGCTGTGAGACATGGCCATTGACAGTGGAAGACATGAAAAGGTCGACTAGCTGTCTTTGATCATGGGTACCTGTGTTCTATCTCCCATGTGTGTTAGGTGGTATAATAGGGTGAGCAATATTGAGGTTAGGCATCGGTCGAGTGCTAGGTAAGGAGGGGAAATCAATCGACGAGGCTGTGAAGTTACATCGATTGAGATGGTTAGGACATGTGTAACGCATGCCTGGCCGTTTCCTTCCTCGACAATGGGCAATGTTAGCTGACATAGGATGGATCGGGTTGGAAAAGAGCCAGTGTTGGTCAAACCAAAACAGGGCTTCATCAGTCAATGAAATCAACAACAGTTAGTTTAAGCCAGTCAGATACGTAGGAAGGTGAAGACTTCCTGGTTGGGGTCCTCGGAATGGCAAAAGGCCAATGACGACTGGAAACAATCATTCTCAATGGCTGGCGCAGATGCATCCACTCATTGTGTGAATTATAATGCCCAATAAAACTCTATTGTTCTTCGATATTACTATTCTTTCTGCCTCATATCTCTGTTTACTGTCTCTGTTTTGCATTTCACTTTACTTTCTACTCTTGCTTTGTGTGCTACATGGAGTGTGGCGACTCGAGCTGCTGCACATCGGTGCAAAGTTTTATGTTGAAACCAGTCAGGTGTACTCATTGTGACTCAGATCAGTCCAAACCACCTGATTTCTGGCTAGCAACTTGAGTGAACTGATATCACCATAAATTATATTCACGATTTACGCTTTCTTAATTGCCACTTATGAAATCGAGCAGGTCACATAACATCTGTATTCTAAATAGTTTCAGTTTGCACAGGAAACTGGGGCGGTAAAATTTCCCTTTGTCTTAGTGACTCAAGTTTCTTTAAGTTTGAAATGGTATTTTAGGGCATTACTGTGACACATTCACATTCATATGATTTCACTACTTATCATTATCAAAGTAAGACAAACGAATTTAAGTTTGCTGAGGTCAAAGAAATTACTGAGTTATATTGAATTTGAAAAGGGTATAGTTGGCGTTGTTGTCGTCAGAATTCAGTTACCTGGAACAGACACATCTCAGTCATGACCACCAACAGTATATACATATGAGAGCCGTTGATAATACCCAGTTAACAAGACGGAAGTAAGTAATCCAGTGGTTTACGAACCCCGAACTCATCGACTAAATAGCAAGTTTTCATCATGAGCGGACATCGACTAGAGAACCATTGGGAAACCAACTGGGAGTACTGGACAGCCAGCTGTTTCGTCAGCCTAGTTTGGGACTATTCAGCAGTACGCACATACCACCAGGGTTCGAACCCAGAACTTTCGGGTTACAAGGCCAGCTACCTCGTAGACTATTCAGCCACTGGGACCCAACTGATATTCAGTATTTGTTCTCATACCTCATATTGGCTAAGTTATATGTTGATTTGGTAGAAGTTGGAATTCAAGGACCGACTATTGGATCGAGTCCCAGTGACCTATAAGTCTACAAGGTAGTTCGCCTTGTAACCTGAAAGTTCTGGGTTCGAACCCTTATGGTGTGTGTGCACTGCTGAATAGTTCCAAACCACGCTGACGAAACAGCTGGCTATCCAGTACTCCCAGTCGGTTTCCCCAATGGTTCTCTAGTCGATGTCAGCTCATGATGAAAACCCTGAAACAAATGATTATGAGCGGCAATAATTTATTCTCGAAACCTTGTCAACCAGTTGTTAATACTGCATCACTGTGAGTAATAACAAATAAACTTATCTAATATGAAATTACTAGTTATGGTGTCACAAAGTGTAGCACGAACAACTGAACAAAGATGCACATGGTCAGAAACTACTAATTGTTAACATCGCTAATCCTTGTGGCTATGGTTTACAGGCTTTGAGCAGGACAGAGCGGACAGCCATAAAGTACTTGCTCTCTTCGATGGATACTCTGAAATCACGCCTGAAACAAAGTTTACTACAGATTGCTTAGTGCTAAACAGGTCTTTTTCTACTGTGATGAGATTTCAGTATCCAGTTTTTTTTTTGGGTTGATGCCGCTTCCAGAATTGGTGGGGCGGAAGTCAAGACATCCTGACCCATAAACCAAAAGTTTATTCAAGGACAAGTTGTATATTCCATCATGATTATAAGACGCCCATAGTTTGTCAACATCATCACTGGTATCAAAAACGTTTCTGGATGATGATGTCAGGTATTCCCCGGGTAATCGGAGTTGATAGATCTTCAAACAAACTATTTCTCATTCTAAATATTGACTAAGCGAAGACAGTGAATCACAGCACACTGAAGACAAAAGAAAAAACGCTATGTTTTTCGATTACAATACATATATATGTACTCCCGCAATCAAACAAAATGTTAGAAACATTCGATTATATATTTGCTCAAAATTTGACTCCTAGTAACATTCATCACCATCATGATCTTGTCGTTTTTCTTCCCTTAGCTTGATCAGATCATCAATTCGTAGAATTGTGATAGCTGCTTCAGCTGCAAATCTTAAACTTTTAATTTTTGACATTAACGGTTCAAATACACCCAATTCTCGACAGTCAGCAACACGTTGGTTATTTAAATCTAATCCCCACCTGTAAATGAATAAAAATACAACGATAAAGAGGAATGTCATTGTAAATATACACAAGTTATTAAACCGTTTGTGTTAGGCGACAAGGCATGTCTGTCTGTCTGTCTGGATTCAACATAGAACTTGGCACCGAAGTGCAGCAGTTCGAGTTGCCACGTTCCAAATAGCACACAAAGGTAGACAAAAAAATGAGCGATGAAGAGAATCAATAGAGTTTTGACAAGTATAAGAGTGAAACAGAATGAGTAATGGTAGAAAGGAATATGAAAGATTACAGAGACTGAATACATCTGCGTAAGCCATTGACAACGATTTTGAGCCATGTCACCTATTGTCTCCAGCCATTGATTCTTAGAGTCCCGAGGGCCCCAACCCGGAAGTCTGCATCTCCCTACCTGACTCAGTTTAACTGTCAGAGATTTCATGGATTGATGAGGCCATGTTTTTGTTTGGCCACCACTTACTCTTTTCCAACCTGCACCTGTATCAGCTAGTAATGCCCGTCGGGGTGGGGGAGACGATGGTTAGGCATGCGCAGCACGTGGCCTAGCCATCTCAATCTATGTAACTTTATAGCCTCTTCGATTGATTTTCCGTCTTTGCCCAACACTCTATGCCTAACGTCAACATTACTTACCTTATTATACCACCTAACGCGAGAAAGAGATCGTAAACAGACAAGGCATGTATTGGGAGTACTCAATATTTACAAAAGCGTCTCACAGCTACATTATTAATTGTGAAGTTAGCATGGAGCATTATAAAACGTCAAAATGGGTGATTATGACTTAGCCTGGCGCACACAGATATAGTTGATTCACAGTTTGTCACAATGTGAAGCCAAAAACAATAGGAAATTAACACTAACTAACTACCACTGCAGGAAAATAAAGTGATAACAGAGCCAAAGTTAGGTTCGATAAGGTTGTGAAGCTGTATCGACTGAGATGGTTGGGAGGGAAACACATGCTACGCATGCCGAGTCACCGCCACCCTCAACGAACAATGTTAGCTGACATAAGACTGAGGGGAGGGGGTTGCAGAAGAATTAGAAAAGCTTTAATCAAAACCTGACATTAATCCATAGTCTTCGACTGCTTGCTTGAGTCGTGTAGGGAAGATGTAAACTATCTAGTTGGGGTCGCCGAAATGCTAAGATTCCAGAGGTCTCTGGACCCCAACCAGGGAGTCGTGATGCACCAACCGATGCTAACCTACCACAAAGATTCTTCATCCCACGACGCTTCGTCATGAGCCGACCACCTCTCCACTTTTAATCCCATCCTAGGGCTAGCAAAAAGAAGATGATACAGAAGCCTCTGGGATAACATTCGTAAAACATATCCAAGCCACCGAAGCCGGTTTTCAGATGACAACACTCAACGAATATTGATCTCCACTGTGTTCAGCTATATGCTGCCAGACCTCAGAATTACTCATGCGATGATGCCATAGAATGTAAGCAATCCCGTGGAGACGGCAGTGATCGAATTAGCAGAGTCATCGCACTTCCTTAGCTTGGAGAGACCAGGTTTCACAGGCGTAGAGCGAGACTTCACGCACCAAAGCATTGTAAACCAGACCTTTGACGGCGACTTCATATGGAGAACCACTGAAAACCAGGTACTACTGGACATCTATTTCATCCCTATTTGGCACTCTTCACTAGTACACACCCGCCACTCTACCGGGGATCAAACCCAAGAGCTTCATGTTGAAAAAGCGAGCTGGTAGATCACCACACCACTTGGACGGAATTCAAGGGCCCATCAATCCTAACTTTTTCCAATTCGTGATATATATATATATATATATATAGAGAGAGAGAGAGAGGGAGAGCGACCGCCAGTCAATGTCATCGGCGAATATCAGCCGTTACACTGAATTTAGTGTACCCTCGAACCTGAAAGCCCTGACTACATTAAAATAAAACTTTCGGTGCAGTATATCAAGAATTGTTCAGATATGTGATATCGGAAAGTGAACAACACAACAAGAAATTTCTGTAAAAATACAATTAGTGTAATACTGTAATTTGATGAGAACTTGATAGGGAAATAGTAATCTATTATAGTCACACTACCTCTCGAAAACACTTTCTCTGTTTACACTAAACTGTGGTTCACAATGACGTCATTAAGTAGAATTATTGCCTTTTATTCGAATACACTAGTTACTGAGACTGAATTACCGCAAACTTACCATTTGTAATGCGCTTGATCAGGCTTGGTTTGACTTGAATAATGACAAGATCGCAGGCGAGCAAGTAATTCAGTTGAGTCAAGACCAGCATTAACAGCCAACTGTTTTGGAATGGATAGCATAGCACGAGCGAACTCGGCGATTGCAAGTTGTTCACGTGAGCTTAAAGTAACAGCATAATTTTCCAGGTAAACTGATATAGCAGCTTCACAAGCTCCAGCACCGGGGACAATTTTTTTGCTCTCCAGAACTCGTTTAACCACCTTTTGGGGAAAAAAAGAAAGAAAACAATCGAAATTCACAACTCGTACGTAGCATTATTTTACAAGAACCTGCATAAACTACTTGGTACGCCTGAAAGTGGGTAGATTTTATTCTTCATCTGGAAAAACTCTCACATGGCCACGTCGCACTTATAGTCTCTACCAGCCAGGTAAGTCCTATATTCACTGCCTTCATATGGCGGCGGTGTTCCTCACAAAAGTGAAGGGGCAAATGCGAACATCTGATGCTTAACACCGAACTGGAGGTCATGCTGGTTCACCTAGGAAGGGGGGCAGGTTGGAAAACCCTAATTTCAGACTTATGACTTACATGGGCTACAAAATCCGAAAATATCGAGTGGAGTATGAGCCTTTTTCAGTCACCGGAATCTATGAGAATGCACCACTGTCTTGTGGACCAGACTTCAAGTCAAATGCCCTGGAGTGATCCTTCAATACAACCACCTACTTCAGTTTAAACGTCAGACGGCATCCTAGCCTTCGTAAAAACTATAAGATTTTGTTTGACTCATCTTTTGGTGTGCTTGAATGAAAAATTTATCTAATATCGAGACTGAAATCACAAAGGTAGAATTTGAACCGAGGACCTGAAAACTGACTGCTTAAGCCAACGGACTATATCTTCACTATAAAATGTAGGTATAAATAGGCATGCTGAAGATAGAGAACTGATCACTATGATCAGAACGCGGTTTTAATCCATGAAATGATACTTTATTAAGCAATAAAATAAAATTTTATCCATAATGGGGCAACTACAACAACAACTCAAGTAAAAACAAAACAGTATTACCAAACGAAATTATAAGAATAATAGGAACAAACCAGTAAAGCGTCATGCAGAGATCGTTCCATTTCATCCACATAGAAGTCATTAGCACCTCTTAAAATGATACTTGCTGATGGTCGAACTTTAGGACCTCTTAGAATAATCAATTCATCATCGCATATTCTTTCTTGAGAGATTTCTTCTGCCTAAAAAATTAGTTTAATGATTTTAATTGACATAAAAAACTTACATTGCCCAATTTTGTTGGATCAAAGACTTCATCACCTTCCATATCTGCTAAACTGACAATCAGTTGACCACCAGTAGCTTTTGCCATATTCTTTAAATCGACTTTTTTACATCGTCGAACTGCCATAGCATTGGCTTCAACAAAATACTTCATGCACAGGTCGTCGATACCACCAGTGGTTAGTATAACGTTAGCACCAGCACTCAAGATTTTTTGGATACGCTCTTTGGTGATATCAGCTTCACGTTGTCGAATTGCTTCTAGCTGGCTAGGATCTTTTACAACAACCTGAAAATAATGATACACAGAAAAAGTGAATTATTGACTAGAGGGGCAGGCAGAAATCAATCCGAATTAAATGCTGATTTGTCTACCTGAAAAAACAGTAGGCCTATAATCACATTACCTGAAATGTATGTAAAAAAGTAGCACAAACATATATCCAATCAGTATGTGAATCCCAGTCTTTTCATTTGGTCGTGTTCTCTGAGCTGGTTGAATTATTTGTGGAGCTTTCGTCGTCCATCTAAATAACATATTCAGCGCAAGCTTTAATATGAAGCTTGGCAAGTAAATCAACCAGTTAGAATCATCCAACTGAACTACGAATCTTCTCTATTATTTTGAAGTTCAGTCCATTTGAAGCCCAGTTACTTGGAACAGATTATGTGAGGTCTGATGATACCAACCTAGCTGTCTAAACTTGAGTAGGTGCAGCAGGACTCAAAACTGGGGTCTTCTGGACTGTGCTTACTTCAGTATAGCACGTCTTCCAGTGAACTTATGGACCAGGAAGACTAGAGTCATATATGAACTTATAAATACGTACATCATTTCAATTTCCTACACCTCGAAAAAGATCGTAAAAAGGGGAAATAGACACATGTTATCAAAAGGGGATCTAATGTTGCTTCACAGTAATTTAATTTACTGCATCTCAAATCCAAATACTAAGTAGAAAGTGATAGAAAAGGTGATATTATTTGCAATTAATAGTGTTCTCTGAGCTGGTCGGTTTAGATGCGAAGCTTTCGTCGCCCCTCTGGACAACATCTTCAACGCCATATTTAGCACAAAGTGACATCCCAGGTCATAGGATGAACGACAAGGTATCACTCTGATCGACACCACATAGTATGCGTCAGTGGTTCAACGGCAGAATGCTCGACAGTAACACACACACATGGTCTGGGTTCAACCCTTGACCGACTCATTCCTAGAACTCGCCTAGCTTACTGCTCAGGAGTAGGCCAGAATAAGAAGGAAGGTTGGGTGTGAAGCTAGCAACCCCACCTTGCAAAAACCAACACTATCACTAATGGGGACTTTAGAAGCCTGAAGATCTATGTTCTACTCGAAATGCAAGGAATTGAATAAAAGTGTGCAACTAGATGTTTGCTTTAATATATGGCTACGAAACATGGTTACATAATATGTTTGCCAACACATTCAAAGCACTGTTTCAGTGAAGATGCTAAGTGAAAAGTGCTCATCAAATCTCAACTGTTGTTCTCAACTGCATAGTGAGAAAATGTATTTTCTGGTAATGGTTTGTGGTTATACATTGAAAACAGCAGTATTGACTATTATGAAATGTGGTCTGCATAACTCGTCATGAATGCATTTACATGAAGTCTAGTTGAAGTGAGTTTGGAAATCGTGATAGCGTTACTCACTTTGTTCAGGTGACTTTCATTGCTTTATGCTGAACATCCTGCAACAATATATATATATATATATATATACGTATATATAGGTGTGGTTGCGTCCTGTGAGCTGGGTGATTTAACTGAGGTTTTATTGTCCTCCTACACATCTTCAGCGAAGACTTCAAATATGTCGTGAGCTTAATTGAATTCCCCGTGAACAATATAATGATATTTCCATGGTGTAATTTGTTGTTAGTTTGCATTAGTACTAAACGTTCTATTGGCTTGGAATTCGACTTTTTCTTGTCATGGGACTTATTCTTTATTAGTTGATAATTTTAACTGAAGGTTTGTTAATTGCTAATTCATCAGAATACCAGACTTCTAGGAATTCCCCGACATTTCCAATGTTTGCAATTTCTACATTTTCCAGTCAAATTGGTATCCATGTGGTGAGAGCTGTCTACTAGCCAAATTGGTAGACAGTAATTTACGTCAATATTTACGTTCCCAAGATTTGTCGTGAGAAACAACCAATCGGAAGACTGTGTTTGTTTGTTTACATATCCATAGTAATGTACATGAAAACATATATAAATATGCGTTGATTTCCTTAATAGATTATCTGTTGCCTGACTCTTGCCTTCTGTCGCTACATCCATAGTTTTCTACATGCATCGACATGAAACAAAACATGCCATGTCTTTTCACAGCTAGTCCCTACTCGTGGGGACTTGAAGTCGAAGGTGATGTCCACTATGACCAACATATTGTTAATTATATTGACTTCTGAGCTGAAGATACTGTCCAGAAGGACAATGAAAGCTTCGCAATCAAACCACCCAGGTCAGATGACGCAACCATATCAAGGTAACCACTCATTCACTGTTACAGTTGAACATACTTGCAGCACACCACTGCGACCTAGGTGGTCTAGTGGGTAACGTTTGCGTAGGTGGCATTGAGGTAGAATGTTGGCCAACTACGCAGGTGGTTTGGGGTTCGATCCCCAGCCGATGCACCCCTCTACCTTGATAAGCCAATGATAAGATTGGTAAAGAGGGAAGGTTGGGCATGAGACTAGCAAACCCATCCCGTAAAAATATATACCACTGCCACCGAAACTTCAAAGCTCTTTCTTGAAGTCCTATTTTCTACTGGGGAATAAAATAAAATAATAAATACAGGTATCTACTTATTGACTATTACAGTTGAACTTACTTGTACACCGAGTTTCATTTTAATTTTCTGTAAACTGAAGTCTAAGAAAGCAATTTTCGGTTTCTTGACAATACGTGGCATTTGTTGGCTAGCAACAGTACAATTGAGTGCATAACCATCAATCAGCATACTCTCTGACATTGACTTTCCATGAGCTTTTAAAACATTGATTGCTTTTATTGGATAAACTGGATCTTTGCCAGCACCAGTCACTTCAACAGCCATAACAGCATCGACAACCATTTTAGAAAATTTATCTGCATCTCTATAAGAGTAATGATGAAAATCATGAAGTGTAGAAAAACAACTTACAAATTGATAATTTTACTTGACATAGCCGTCTTTGCAGCATTAATCAACTCTGCTTTGCCTAGCTTACTAACATCAAACACCATATGCTCTTGAATGTATTTACAGGCTTCACGGCAAGCCAATCGATAACCATTGATAACAGTTGTTGGATGAACATATTTAGAAATTAATTCATCAGCATTTTTAAGTAATGCGGCTGCTAATATGACAACAGAAGTTGTCCCATCACCAACTTCTTGATCTTGTAGTTGAGCTAATTCAACAAGAATTTTTCCTGCAGGATGTTCAACATCAAGTAGTTTTAAGATTGTCGCTCCATCATTGGTAATTGTGACATCTCCAACATCATCCACTAACATTTTGTCTAGTCCAACAGGACCAAGACTGGTCTTAACAATGTTAGCGATTGAACAGGCAGCGAGAACTAAGAAAGAGAGAAAAAAGGATCATAAATGTCGACTTCTGTAAGAACATGTAGAAGCAAACAAAGAAGATATAAAATTTAATTCTGTACTTCAGTTTCGACACAAACTGGTATTTGTGATGAACACAAGAAATATAAACTACCATGCGATGATTATCAATAGAACACAGATTGTTTGAACTTATCAGAAACAGGTCAGTCGTGTACCAAGTCATGAGCTGAAGGCTGATGTTACTACTCAACTGCCCAGGCTAAAGCAGGTGAACCATTAGCCGGAAGTCGAGTGCTTAAGTTAATGATACACAGAAGTCAAAATCACTTCATGTCAACCGAATTCTGTATCACATTTTGATTTGTACATCTTCCCATAATGATGTTTAACAGCATTGTACTTTTGATTGTCTTGGCTTCATTCTCACCATTTAATTAGCCTTTACCTAAGGCGGATACAGGTGAAGGAATAGTAAGTCTTATTTCGAAAGCGCTTATCCCTCAATTTGACTTAGGGTGTTTTCAATTTTCAACTATTTTTATCTAAATAGATGCCTACGTGATATGCTTATGCTACGCATAGCACTCTGAAAAACTACATAGTAAGAAGTGTTTTGTGTTCTTCCTAGTCAGATCCTATACTGCTACACAAAATACATGATACCGGGGTTAAGGATACACGTAATTCTGAAGAATTCCATCAAGATTATTACAGATTACCAGTATTCGATCCTCGCGAAGATAGCTTATTATTAATCCCAAGCCTTAAGTTATTTGGCCAATTATTCGAGGAATTAGGCAAACTAAAATAAGTTGGACTAGCTATTCTCATGCATAACAAAAGACTGTACTACGATCAAACTAACATGCATTCCTTACTTAGTCAAAACCATCTCTAATCTCTTGAGATACACACAAGTTGTCTAGGGACAATAAAGACTGGTAGTATAAAATCAAGCAGATCAAGTTGTTACCTTCAATGGACAAAAAATGAACACAGAATGTAGGAATAGTTTCAGCCGAGATAACTTCAATCTTCTTTCAAAATGATTAAGCTTCAACTAATATTATCTGCTTCATTCACTTTAATAGTACAATAACTCGTTCACCGATCCAATGAATCGTGACAGAATCCTGAGTTATCTTATCAGAAAGTGAAGTCCACTGTTTAAAATAGGTAACTAATGGGCAGTAATGTATAAAGACGAGTACACAATTTTCTGAAGCAACAAGTGAACATAAAATGCATGATACTGATACTATTTAATGTTTAGAGAGATAGAAGTTAATATATCAGTTAGGTCATATTATGAAGTCCCCTACAGATGTTTACCGTCGTAAGAACATCAGCTTACGCTGCTTTTATCACCATTTTATAAATTGATATCGAGCTTCTACTCAGCATTAATAACCTCCGTATTTATACTTATCACTACCTATAGATGAGAGCAGCTGAACTAACACACTAGTACAAGTCCACTGCCTAGGTGAAGTATGTGCAACTTTCTTTAGTATTCTATACTTAACTTTTTCCACTTTCGAACTTCACTTTTAGTGTTTATTGCTTTAAAAAGACTCGCATTTCAAGATTTACTCTCCTATACAGTCATATACCTATAAATATTAAAGACAAATTGACGCTTGCAAACTATGTAATAACATCTTCACTTGAAAATGCGACTTTTTCTGAATATGGTAACATCACAAATACGTAAGTGGATTTCTGAGACATGGAGAACATTTGTGACATTACAAAGGTAGGTCACATGGCCGCTTCTTCCAGACTTTGAATATGTGTATCATATAGTCCTCGTAGATGAAGACTCTAAGACAATGCAGTCTTCTTAACACCTTGAGCCGCAATATTCGAGCGCTTGACATGCGATTCGCTCATGTCAAATTTAAAATAATTCTACAGGACTGGGCTTCATCGACTCCCAGCTCAAAGATAGTGACGTGGCGGAGCATGCTGACCATTTCCATTATTAGGGAAGTTGCATCAACCAACGCTAACGGGATGACCACTGACAAAATCTCGGCAAGGATAAAGAACACTCGTTTGGCATATCCGAGTGGCTATCGACCAAAGCACGTGTGTGTTGCTCAGCAGTCCGTCTTCCTTTATGGCTGTGGATAAGACATGGCCATTGAAAGTGGAAGACATGAATGACTGGCTGTCTATGATCGTAAGTGTCTGTGTCCTTTCTTTCGTGTTAGATGGTATAATATGGGGAATAGTATAGAGGCTAGGTATCAGTCGAGTGCTAGGTAGGGAGGGGAAATCAAAATACGACCTTATGAAGTTACACCGATTTCGAACGTTGGGGCACGTGTTACGCATGCACAGCCATTGCCTTCCCTAATGGAGGATGTTAGCTGACAGGATGGATCAGGTTGGAAAAGAGCTAGTGGTGGTCAAACCAGAACATGGAATCAGTCAATGAGATCCACAACAGTTAGTTTAAGCCAGCCACATAGGAAGGCGTAGACTCCCTGACTGGTTGGGGTCGTCGGGATTGTAAGAACCGATGGTTGGAGACGATTGGTGATGTGACTCCAAATCGTTGTCAATGGCTGGCGCAGATGTATTCACTCTTAGTGATTTGTTGTAACCAACAAAACTCTGCTGTTTTTCCATATTACTGTTCTTTTCCCCTTACACTTCTGATTATCTCTTTTGAACCTCTCTTTACTCACTTCTCTTGCTTTGCGTGCTGCACGGAGGGTGGTGACTCCAAATGCTGGACATCTGTGCAGTCCTATGTTGAAACTAGCTAGCCTTTCAGACCAATACAACATAGTCTACTGAAAGCTGTCCGGATGACTGACTAAGTGGCAACTCTTAAGCTGATCTTCCCCTTTGCACCAAATTCTGTGTTGACAATCAGGCAGTGAGATCCCCTTGAACTACGTTAGTTGGAAAATACATCTAGATGAGGTCAGTAGGCTTGTTTCGAAATCCGGAGAGCTAATATACCTATTTTACCTAAACGTCTTGTGAACTTGCACTCCAAAATCGATGCAATTACTTGCATGTTTATTATTATGACTCAGCGTGCATACTCCTGCCATGGCATTTAGCGGTATGTATCATGATAGTATTCACTTTTGGACTACTATTTCGTCAGCCAATTTTACTTGACTCAATAATATCCTCTTCAGAAGAATAGCACACACTGAAGACTAGCCACTGGAGATTAGTCTCTTTCAATACACTTGACGAAAATATGTAAGCTGCGAAACATTACCTGTTCCTAATGGACGCTTAAAAGAACTCAAGAATGACATCACGATGAGCACTGCTGAAAAGTCTTTCTTAGGATATCACAGAGACACTGGTCAATATCAAATGCCATCACATGTAGTTACAATAACAATATGCACCATACGATGTTTGTTCACTTTCCACCAGTTACTATTCACATTAAGAACATAGCCTTTCTTTCAAAAACTCACTTCTACCAGTGTAGAAAGTGAAACCACAAACCAATTAGGGCATCTTAAGTAGAAACTCATAACCACTCCTACTTTCTGCACAACTGCATAAAAGTGCATTAGAATGATCCCAAATGTAGGAGAATGACATGCATCAACTTACCATTTTGTTTACGAACGGACTCGCCACTTGTCCTTTCGCCCCCAATATTAAGCATGCTAGCAGCGTTAACCGACATGATTGCAGTGATTATACAAATACCGCCAAATCCCGAGTGTCAAGGTGTATAATGCACATGGGAAGCAATAGGTTAACAGACAAACAATATGAAAATTCTTATGTAATTAAATAATATTTACCTAGAAATGGTTGAAAGCACTGCTTATTTGATAGAAACTTTAGAATGACCTGGGAGAGGTTACAGTACAGTAGTAGAGATTATAGTAAGAAAACTAAATGTCCACCTATAAACAGTTTGCGTAAACCTTCTTTTGTGCTGCGGTTACAGAGGTTTCTTTGAATATCAGTTCCTCCGGATGATTGGGTAAGGATTTCATTGATTCCAAGTTGGAACACAAACTGATAACTTCCAAGGGAAGTGAAATTTTACACGCTGCTGTTTAAATCCAGCTTTATCGAAGTTTCAACACTCTCGAAATATCCTTCACTGTCTGATACACTAGGAAAGCCCATAAACTCTGAATCTAGTTTTCCCTGTTGAGGCTATTTTTGTGAGCATTGGAGTTACTTATTTGTGGAAAGCGTGTTTTTCAAAACAGTTTTGTTTGCCAGGTTCTGTAATTTTTAGTGAAACACTAACTTTTGAATTGTGGGAATCCACGTTTGCTTTCTTCATATGGTAACTGTCTTCTTTGGATGGTAACATTTACATTCTGAGGATAGGCCTTCAAGGAACAACATCTGTGGGAGACTGATGTGTCATTATCAATCAAGGGATGATAAGCAATACGACAACTACAGCCGGATGTCTCGTAATACACACACCATCCTGACCTCTGAAGCAAGCCCTCCGCACAGTCGGTGTGGAACGAATTTTGTAGCACGACATACCCCCATACAAAGGAATCTATCCTAATGCCTATCGAGGTAAGTTACCCCAGCAACTATCATTTCTCCGCCACTGATAATGCTACTATCGTTACTGGTAGGTCCAAAGTATCCCTTATGCGACATGATTAGGAAGCCCTAGCTGCGATTCACCTAATCTCTTGAAAGAGAGTCGTGGCAAGAGTCTGACACCTCCAGCGAATTTCTTCGCACAAGATGTCCACATTGCAGCCTCCCCCAGAGTACAAGTGAGGTGTGGAACAGATCTCCAACCAGTGATGAGATGTAGTATCTCGTAAAAGGCGAATGGGAAGATACCCCTGTCCAAAAGTATAAAGGCCGACCTCAGCGAAAGTGATTCCCCCTGAGAGATTAATTATATTCCATAGAGTAAAAGAGTAAAGGCGTCAAACCCAGGGGCCATACTAAGCAGAAACTTGATCTAATCAAGCCAGTTTCGGACAAGCTACTCCCTACAACAATATGAAACATGGCTACTCACAGTCTTCAGAGAAATATCCATAAGGCTGAATAAATAGAATATGAATCAGTACGCCTTCGTAGTGCCGTATCAACTCAAACGCTGGTAAATGGGGATATGAACCTGAAGCACCCGATTGCGCTGTGCTCATCACTGAGTTCAAAGCTACTGTCGAAACCGCAGATCAACCAAACGTGTGGAAGGCCAACATAAATACCATCGTTCCTGTAGCATCATTGCAACAGTGGGTATAAATCCGGAAGGGTGGAAAAGTTGCTTTCTATGGATACATCGGGAGACTCATGAACCAAGTGGGCGTAAACACACGTGTTCATCAGGCCTAACAGAACGGAAAATCATACATTCCACATGGAAATAGAGCTTTGCATGGGTAAATTTTGTTTTGATACAGTCTCACAATGCTATATAGTGTTACACAGACAGACTATTTTGCAGACTGTTCTGACTGACTCTAATGTTAGATTGAACAAACAAACTGTAATTTATATAATAACTTATCCATGCCTGTACAACTGGTATGTTCCTGCATAAACAGGAATAAATAAATAAATAAATGTTTACTGATGATAACTGTATAACACTGTGAGACTTTATCAAAACAAAATTTACCCATAATGGAACTACACTCTACCACAGTGCACAAGTTTTATTCTTATATTAAGCTTTGCACGGATTCAGCAGTGGATAAATTTCCAAATACGTCTAAACATAATGGCACAACTCAGGAGAATATTTCCCGTATGAGATTCAGGGACAAGATGTCCAATGGAGTCCACAATCTGACCACTGGTACCAACACAATCGGAGAGAGTTAAGAAAATGCAGAAGCAACAGTAGACTACTTCTCAGAAATATTCCTAGAGCAGCCGTCGCCATCCGTTACATTGACTCTGGTCGCACTACATTCAAACGGACGGACTTCGTCTACACCAACCGAAACATCTCTATAAAATCCACAAGCAAACTGGACGCAGGTAGGTCAGTGGTGCCGGATAAACTTCATGAAAGGCTTCCCACACAGAGCGTTACCGTGTGACAGCAATTATGCTGTGGTAACTCCAATCCGCACGGGAGGATCTATGTTCTGTCCTTTGAAATGTATGCCTATAAGGCTCACCGGTACCTCGGTCTACATGCTAGGGAGAATCACCGCACATCTGAAAAATCACTTGCTGTTCACTGACGGCCTTATGGAAAACCTCCCGTATCTTAAAAAAAACCATCCCACTACACAGGAGGACTGGGTGAAGTCCAGAGACAACCAGGGGACCCACCAATGTCGTTTCCGCGAATTTCAGAAAAGCCTTCGATAAACTGCCTCACACACGACTCTTCATAATACTAGAATCGAAGACGGCCCACAAAGTTGGATAGAAGAATTTCCCATAGGTAGAAGACAGGGAGTTAGGATCAACTCAGAGCCCTCATCATAGAGAGCCATGCTTATTGGTGCGCCAAAAGTTATACTTCGGGCAGGAGGTATCATCATGGTATTCGAAATTCTAAGAAATGACCGTGGAATTGATGTATCCTACCCAACCAAAAATTTCAGCCCGAATCTGTTAGAGAACCAGTGAAAACTGCGGAATCCTGAATGACTGTTTCAGCCTAGACTGCTCATCATAGTTCCTTTGATTTTTATTCCCTGGCTCTATATGAATTGTGGTAACTTAAAAATATGCACCTGTGAGCGAAGTTTTATGTTAAAAATTCATTTCAGTTCAGGTTATTCTCCTGAGTCACAAATTTCCACATACTAGACTCTCAGCGAAAATGAATTCCCATGGAACAAAAATAAAACTTCTTAGTTTAATGCGTTCATTCACAAGAAAAGGTCAGCTAGTCATAGTTAATCATCATTTGTCTGCAGCTGAGCCGATTACCGTCAGTGTAATACAGGATAGTGTTTTTGGTTGTCCTGTTATTTTTATCTATTAATGATGTAGATTCCATAGTGAAGTATGGCAAGTTTTGGCCTCTTACGGATGGCCTCAAAACAGTGAATTACTTCTTAATGTCTTGAACGCTGAAAGTGAGATTCAAACTAATCGGACAGTCTGGGTGATCAGAGAGAAGAATGGTAGTCGAATTTCAAACTAAATGAGTGCAGTACACCTTACTCTGTACTTTGTAAGCCTGGGATATACCCGCATATACACAGCAACCCCTTCTCAGTCCTAGACAAAACCACAGATCTTAGGGTATTATATTTTGACTTGCTCTTTTCTGACCACGCGACTAACATAATATTTGGCCGATAAAGTCACGTTGGCTTCGCCGCGCAGAAGTCTCACCACAGAAGACAGATGACTACACATGTGTTTACCCAAAACATGGATGCCATGATCTTCTATCAAGCAACCTAAGACTGGGGTCTTGCCCATTACTGCTCACAGATGTTTGCAGAAGTCCTCCTCTTCTCTTGACCTGAGTTGTTTGTAGGCGTCCAGCGCTGCATAACAAGTTGCTATTTTCCTAGCTTTTGAGTTGATTCCCGCTGTCATCATTTTAGGGGAGAATGCTTCCCACTTCGATACTGTTACGGAAACTGTGATAACCACTCCATCAATTTCCTCTCAGTTTACGCCCAGGCATCAGGAGTAACAATATAAAAACAATTTATATTTCGTATGAACGGGTAAGTTTACATGAAATGCATACAATTTTTACAGGCGCGATCAGTAACGTTACAAATGTTACGTGTAAATTTGTTTATATGAAGATGTAAATTATTATTATTAAATTACAATCGTGAAATATCATTAATTAGCACCTTTTCAAGATTTTAAGTTGTCGAATTTTGGTACTAGCATTCGGAACAGATTCGTATAAATGTTAAATTGTAAATCCCCCACTGAGGTCACCACCAAGGTTGAGCGCCAACCCAAACTTCGCTCTGTTTGCTGCCGATACTTATGATCAGCCTATAAATATCATGTATTTGGGTGAATGCTATGCACACGAGTGATTAAAAGCTATTTCAGGGAGAGGAGAACGTCCTAAGAAACTGCAAAATAGTATAAAATACAACTATGGATAATACGTCATTGGAAGTAACATTTACGAGAAGGAGCTAGAGAGTCCTTGAAATGATAGTGCACATTCGCAATGTTTAATGTTGACCATATTGGTCTCACCATGGAAACTATGACATTTTCAATGAAAATATGGCTTCGTTCCAACGTTGGTTTCGTGGTTGTGTCATTTTCCATAAGTGCAGCTTGAAGTCAAGCAGGCGACGAATACGAACAAAAGAGTAAATGATGGCTTTATTAAAGGCCCACATAGTTTAGATAAAATACAACATAATAGTGCGTTAAAAATGGAAAAGATTATTGCGAGATAGATAAGTGATATTTCAGCGAGAAGTGAACTCAAAGATATGGAAGATTAGAACCCATAGGACAAGCTGATCTGTAAGATGTCTCGCAAATTTCTGTAGGGCCCATGGGGTAGCATCCTGACGAGAAGTTGAGCAGTCTTGTAGATATTAGGAGCAAAAGCATTTTTGAGTTAAGATCTGTAAAACCCTTATGGTTTTGTCATTTTTCAAGGATTTAGACTGATGTTTAATTCTCAGGCTGTCAAAAAGTGCATGTTGCTGTCCTACAGATCGGAGCGATTCACATTTGTGACCACCGCCATGTCCTTCGATTAGCACTCACCACCCCCCTTTTTTAATATAAGGCCCTGAGAAATTTTTTAATAATTGTATTTGTGGTGCCACATTGCTCTGAGCCCATCCCACTCATACAGTATGCTGCATATTAACAACTTTCATGACAAATGCTCCCCAATAGGTCACCAAACACGTTGATACATGAGGACATTCTTGGAAATATCACCTTTATACATGCATAAGTGTATATAAGCATATGTTACAAACGGCTAGGAAATAGTTTCCCTTCAGAATTTATAAAGTATGGAAGTAGTTAATATTACAAAGACTAAGTTATAGTCTATTTAGTAGAGTTTAAACTGGTAGTAGAACAATTTTTGATAAGATTATTTAGAATGATCCTAAAGAAAACATTTGGTTAACAGAACTGGTTACGCCAAAGTTTCACGACCGATTTTCACATGGTATGTGTCAGATATTGCAAAGTAACCCTTTAACTTATGTTAAAAATACCCCGAAATGTTATAAAATTATACATTTTAGAAGGGTTTATGAGAAGGTAGTTATTGAGTGAGTAAAGTCATTTTGACACAAAAATGGCAGTGTATTATTAACTATATATATATGCAAAACACCAGAAGTTGTGATTGCTAACATAACTGTTTCTAGAAATACTTGCATTTGCTGAAGATTACAGAGAAGAGAAAATCAGTAAATTGGTTGAACGTCCACTGCATAAGCAGCAGTGACTCAACTGAAAACACCGAAGACTGGATTGGCTTTCGTTTATCATTCTGTCGACAGTTGTGTTCTTTGAGACCACCTAATCCCTGCTATGAGGTTGAAAATTTGAAGGGTCTACTTCCATTCTATTTGTGCTCATAAATTCTCTACACTTCTATGCAATATGCCATCGTTTCTTTTGTAATGTGAGAAGCCTTGATAGCCAGCTTCAAACACGACACGATCATCTCACGTCCACACCTGAAGCCTTTCGCCCACTGGTAGCATCCGTCCTTAGACTGATGAGTCTTCCAAGTCCCAGTAGAGAATAGGTTTATTTTCTTCTGTTCTCTGAAGTTTCACTGGCGGTTGGATTATTGTTTGCGGGATGTGGTTGCTAGACGTAGGTCTATTGTCCCGTCACTCTAGGACTGTGGATAGGACAGTAATCCATGAGACGTCTGCCTCTTCATAGTGTGGTCCAACTCTAAACCATAACATACGCAATCACGATTAAATTCTCAATAGTGACAGCGAGAAACAAAATGTTGGGAAACTTCAAAACTAAATATAGCAAGCTGTGGAACTAACTACCTTTTGGATCGGATTTTGTGGAGACTCCGATTGGGGAAACGTAGTTCAGACAGACACATTAACCTATGCTCTATAGTCCACTCAGAATATTTTGAATTTGCCAAGATGATATGAAACTATCTGACCTACTAAGAGGGCCAAAAAATATATAACAGAAAACAACGCAATCCTAATGAGTAAATATAGCTGTTAAACTCACCATATAACACTTGGTAACTACCACTCTAACCATTTTTCTTCCTCATCCACCTTCTTTAACACTCCTCCCCATGATCTGTGTGTTGCACGCATCTCCTAGTACAATACCGACCTCATAATAGTTGGAAGAGACCTAAACACTCCAAAAAATTCGTGAAAATGGTTTTAGTCCTCAACGCTTCGACAAAACACTCGCAGCCGTCGATCGTTACTAATATGAGCAATACTTCAAGACACATACTCGTGGTGTAAATAGGTTGAACCTCCTGTTGAACCACGACTCGAACCCTGCTTCCACCTGTGTTACCGGATTATCCATGTGGAAGTGAGCTAATCACGAATGAGAAGCTTTGCTATACACATGGGGACAAATGTAAACTCAGTAATAATACTTATGCACAAAGAGTTAACTGTTCCGGGTTTTCGCCGTTACTATTCAAAGGAATATGGTTGTAATAGTTTAACTCGTGCTTGTCTTAAATAATAATAGTTTGATTTATTCCAAAACGGTACTAATGTTGAGGTGGTGTTGTGACACAGACAATGTGTCCCGACGGAATATTATTCTCACATATTGCCACAGTTCAATTCGGCATTAGCAACGGAATACAATATATCTATTTGAGCATTCTATTTGATGTTAGGGACAGAATACGTTTCCCACGGTTGCATAATGCATTGGTAACAGAATACTATGTATATCTGAGCGTTCTATTTCACGTCGTTTCATGTGAACCGAAATTACACACTCGGTAATTGGTTAACGAATATAAACTGTGGATATATATATAGACAGAGGTTTGGTCAACGGAAAATATACCTCTGCTTCCGTGACTTGCCTACTTTTGTTACAACGTTACGGTGTGGAATTTTTAGCATTTGGTGCAAGATGGCATCTAACTTTATCTGATAATATTAAAAACATTCATAAATATAGTAATACATGGTTGCTAATGACAGTTCTTGTCTGATATTGGTTGAGATAGTAAGATCATGAGCAAACAAAATTGTGATAATAGTATTTATTTAATTTTTTTTATTTTGATTTACAGCTTGATTCCATACCGTATTTCCAGTACAAGTGTGGAATTTTCAGCATGGATACCGGTAGCCCAAATTCAGGCCGACCATAGATATCGGGTGTGCGCCGGTAGGGGATCGAACCCCGGACCATGTGCATGGTCGGCGAGAGTCCTAACCACTGTGCCACCGACGCAATTGAAATTTTTGGCCAATTCTATCGGACAACATCAAGGACAATTTCAGAAATAATAATAAAGGGTTGCTGGTCACAGTTCTTACGTAGTATTTGCAGTTACAGTGAAGTCATATATATAATTGCAAATGATAAGGTTAGTAGACAAGATTGTCAGTCATTTGAGGTACTGTCATCATTGAATGCAAATGGGAGATAATGAAAGGGACAGTTGTTTTGCTAACAACATAATAATTCATAAGTTTCACGCCTTACATTGTCTCTATCACATAGAATACGGACCAGAAATGTTATCCTTGAGTTCCTGTACATAGTAGGGTGAGTATACAATCTTTGTACCGGCCTCCGGTTCCACCATATGAGATGAAAGGGGAGATTTGAGAATAGAGGGGTTGTTGAGGGTCAGACAACACAGATTTAGACCATTTCTCGCATAAGTTTAGATGTCTTTTAACTCAGGGGGTGACAATCTAAGTTGCACACCATTACCCTACTAACAAACTTTAGTGCCCTTTTCAAAATGATGTAGACCTTTTCAAGCAGCCCAGGAAAGACTATAGGAGAGCAAAAAAGTACAATAGGCAATATACGTGAGTTAAAAAATTGTAAAAGCAGAGGTTGAGTGTCTTTAGACAGTTTTAGCTTCTCAAAGTAGTAGCTTATACGGAATATTTTTTGGAGATAGACAATGTATGGGATTATCAATAATAATAATTTGCTTTATTCCAAAACAGTACTTGTGATACTGAATGGAGAAGATAAAACTATGCCAAGGCATTTCGCGTTAGACCTAGTTTCCATTACAGTCCCCTCTGTGCTACTACAATCTTGTGTACTAACCAGTTGTTGTAGATGGCATTTGTGTCTAAAGGAGAAATAAATAGCCTGGCATTTTGAAGGGTTTAACTTAAGACCACTTGGCTTAGGCCGCTGACTGATGTCCGACGAAAAGTAATTAAGCTTGTAACAGTCTAATCGGAACTTGATGGGAAGGGAGACGGTCAAATCGTCAGCGTACTTGACGAAGTTGACTTCATCAGAAAGGGGTAAGTCATATAAAAAAGAAAAGGGGAGAGAACGGCACCCTGAAGAACACCAGCTTCAGTAATCAAGACAGAAGTTTCACGCTTATATACAGTATACTACATTCTATTTGAGAAATAAGAATGCAACCAGTTAACAGCTCGGGACTCATTTTGTGTGAGGGAAGGATTATTAAACAAAAGGTATCTAGGTGCAGCATCCAAAGCACTTCTGCCTTGCCTATAAGCAAACTGTCTGAGATCATTAAAACTTTTTAGAAAGGGTACAAGGTTGAGTAAGAGTAATTCCTCCATTCGTTCCAAAGGGGATAATTTATTGAAATAGGTCTAAACTCAGCATCATTACCAGAACCTAGTCTGGTTACAGAGATGATTTCAATGTCTTTGCAAGCAGCAGATACAACGGCACTGGAAAAGGAAGTAGTGAATATGTTTGTACGTGGGTAACAAAATATCAGCACACCTCCTGAGGACAACAGCAGGCAAACCATCAGGATATGGGCTCTGGGAGAGTTGTGGAGATTTCGGACACTTAAGAACATCAAAAGTGTTAAAACCATGAAAGTCACTGATTTTCTTGTCTGTTATATGATGGGGATAAAAGCATTTCTAGGAGAGCGTATGAAGGATTTGCAGGGGGCATTTACATCAGCAAAGGGGGAATTAATATATAATACAATAATACAGTTGTTCGATTTCATTATGGGAATACGTCTGCGTGCTTCATATATTCTAGCACCATCTGCGGACACTAAGTCCAATGTTTTGTCAAGTCGAGTTGCAAAGTTGACAGTATTTTCGTGGTCAAGTGATTCAAGGAAGGAACAATAGTGATAGTTAGAGGTAGTTTCTGAGACATCTCTCGGCTGAAGAACGTCTTGGTTTATTAATAGGGTTGGAGGAGTTTTTATATGAGTCTGTATATGAAAAATAAATTGTAGTTAACGGCTTGGTTACCAGGTTAAAGAGTCATTAGGTAGTGTGGTCAAGCCTCAGGTCTAGCACTATAGATAACCACACAACAGTCAGAAGTTTTGTTTCTGGTTGAAGCCAGCCAGAAGCGAGCTTGAAGTCGTCCAAGCACCTGAACTAACTAAAACAGTAGTAAGCAACCTTAAGGTTGGCAGCTTATTAGAATGCCTTGCCTAGGATGAAGTAATTATGAAGGTTGTTAATCTATATTGTAAATAAAGGTGATCCTACGACGCTAATCTATGTAACAGAACCAGTAATATGCCTAAGATCAGACAAGACAGATTGGAATTCGTTAGTTTACTTCCCATTATTTAGAAGTGACTTTAACTGGTTAAGTAATGAATTATGAATTCCACGTAAGTGCAACTTCTCAAAGATAATGCTGCGAGACACCATGTGAAATGTCCCTGATATATCTGAGGAGAGAGCAATGCCTATTTTTCGTGTTTCAAGACTCCCAGTCAAAGTAACTGGTAACGTAGTACCTATTTTTATGAAGTCCATGTGTAACAAGGTCATCCCTAAGTAGACACAAGCAGTACATGACAACCTTCAGCCAGAAAACAACCAATCGGAAGACACTGCTTCTCCACTGACAATAATGTAGACAAAATTCTACACAATCTATTGTCTGGCCCTTATCTTCCGTTATCACACCGGTATTAGTACTGAGATCTTATTGATTAGGGAACGTTCATTAATTGGTAAAACCATAAACAAGTCACGTCAAACAACAGATTGACCAGTAATATCACCAACACCTAATTCTTTGTGCATGTCAGCATCAGGAGAGTCTATGAGTGGGCGGTTCATCTTTGTATGTTATATATATCTTTTGTCTAAGTGCCAATTTGCTAACCGCCGGCCGTTATGTATTCAGTCGTCGTGTTTTGTGTATTTTGGACGCCGTATAACCTCAGAAGTGAAGGTTTGCGCTATAATAATTTATTAAATGGCAAAACATTTGCTGTCTTCAACTTTTTGACTTGGTTTAGCTTTTAGTGTTGAAGTCTGCAGCTTCATGTTATCGTCGAACGTTGTCTGTGCAGTAACTAAAAAAACATGCATTGTGCTGAAAAGCGCAGCCAGGCATTCGTTTCGAAGGGGTTCCTATGCATTTGGCGTGAATTAGTTAAAACACATAGTTGGGCATTCTTATCAGATACAAATTATTCTTGCCCATTATTAGACACAATGCGGTGGCTACGTTTCGCTTTATCCATCGTTGACCTACACGCAGCGGTCCTTTCTATCTTAGCACCTCTTTAAAAGACTAAGTGACGAAGATAGTGATATCTAAATCGGCTTCTAGTTGCATTGGCGAGCTTGCAGGTCGTGCAGTTCGCTCACTGTTACTGTCGAAACTAACTGACGGTTCCCGTACACAGTGCACCGACGGTGAGTTTAAGCTCAAAGAAGTGACAGAATTGTTGTTAAACAGTTTTCGGTGTTAGCAGGGTGTTTTGTCCTGGGTTATATGAATGGAAGTGAGCCTGCTAAAGCAAAAGTTATTGGGCAGCTAGTCTGGGGTGACATTTCACGCAGCCATTTGCATTCACGTGGCACGCTAACTGTGCCACAACAACTTGAACCGTGATTCTGGCAATCTCAAGAGACAGTGACTTTGGTATGTTGTGAAGTGTTGTCTGCTGAGATGAAGCTATACACTTCATTAGATCGATGGCCAAGCAGTCAATAAGGTTTTCCGCTTTATTTAAACCGTCTGGAACAATTTGGTCATATTCCTCTAAGATACAAGTTAGTGGGTGTAAATTCCCAAGCTTTTTAAAGTTACATCCAATAATGGCTTGAATTGCTGAAAGATCTTCCGTGACGTTTGAGGCTGATCGTGATTTGCAGTGAAATAAGCCTGGTTTTGTCTGCAGTTAATAATAATATTTTATTCAGATAAAAATAAGCATTTACATGATTGACATACCGTTTGCGCAGGCATGATCAACTATTTTCTCCTATAATGCCGTGTACAATGCAGGTTAAATTACAGCAACCGATACTTCCCATACAACTGTGATCCGAGAATTTTAGAATTTCAATGAATAGTAACCAGACATTATATATTATAACAGGTGCAACTGCCAACAATTTCGAAGTTTCCGCCACTTTGTCCCCTAAATGATAAATTCGCAAAGTATTATCACATAGCTTCCAGCGCATTGCGTTATATATGCCTAAAATGTATCTATCGTTGTGTATCTGTATAAATGTGAACATGCTTATTTCCGGGCACTTATATGGCATGTCCCCTATTTGATGTGATTCCACCAGCTTCACCTTGTCGGCACTTGCGCGGCTTAGTTAATTCGAGTTGGGGCTAGTTGTTCAAGCAAATTCAGTTGACGTGATTTGAGCGCTTATTTGGTTCTCGCTGGGTGAATTTATACGAATTGTTGTTTGATATTGTTTTTTAGCATTTACGTATTGTATGTGTTGCAGGACGCTTAAATGTATGTTTCATGCGATGATTATTTTGTATGCTGAGTTTCCTTCTTGTACATTTTGACGACTGGCTTTTGAAACATTGCTTTGCAGCTTGCTGGAAGCCTGCACTCGGTTGTAAAATGTCCGATCAGCTGTTATGCAGTACCTATTTCTGTTGCAGGAACCGAAGAATATGGATGATACTGAATTCTGGCTTTTGTACTTCTGTGTGGTGTTTTGATTGCTAAATGTCAATGGAATCCATAGATACAAGCAAAGACTGGTGTTCCTGTATGGGCAGAAACTGCAATATGTTATATTGATTTAGAAGAGACGCTCACCTTTGAGTTCTATTGTGGCAACAATGCAGTACATTCTTGTTCTCGTGGTAAATTTGTTAGCAGTAATTATTATCAGTACCTATATTTTGGAAGGATGGTGAGTAACGAGGCGTACTAATGCAGAAGTAAAGGATTAGAAGTATCCGTTAAAACTGAAACAGGTGCTTACGTAAGGGAGAATTGATACTTCGAAAATCGAAACATCGAATAAGTGATAAGGTTATTAACATCATTTACATGCGGACAGTTAAAGTTATATATTCACGAGTAATAGTAACTTGTTGATAGTTTAAGGGATGTTTTGATTGATAGGAACAAAGGTGGGACAGTATAGCTGAATGCGTGGCCAGTATACACACATTTTGATGTAAAACACAATGGGGCAGAGTATTTCGAAGACAAGAGTAGAGCAGTCTCCTGAAACTACTGACTTGGTGAGTGACTAAACTTGTATTTGAATTAAGGGGAAAGTAAACTGCTTGTCGATAGGCTAAGTGATCATTATTATTGTCCAATTACTTTAGAATAAGTCCTTCCGAGTACTAGTTCACTCATAATTCTGTCTTTTGAATAACTTAGTAACATAGCATTTACTTCTAGTTTTTAATTACTAAGAAAAGGTGGATATCCCCAGGATTTTCTTGATAAAAAGATTAAATTGTCGCCAAAGTAAGTAAATATGTTCATATCTAGAAAATACCTAGGTTTGGAGTTGTTTTTTCTACTACCACAACGCCAGCTGACTCACCGATTACAGTCACAAAGTAAAACTAGATTTTCCGAAGACAGTGTGCTCTCAACTTCTAGATATCACAGTGTAGCATGAAGGAAGAACTATATCCTGCGGTTAATAAGATTAGACGCATGATATGAATTCAAAACTAGGTAACTATGATTCGCAGCCACAGAACACCACGTTACAATCTATTGCTTTAGTCGCGTCAATCAATGTGACACCAGTTAAGACTAAAGAAGTAACACCACCGGTTTGGAAAAAATCCATTTGTGTTCATTAACATTGCGTACACTCCGTAATTATAGGCAAACTAGGAAACGCACCAGGTCACTACATTTATACGAAAATTAATTGAGCATACGTTGGAGGGTCGTTTTAAAGGGATGCATTCTCGATATGGCCCAGATTTCACACGAAGCAACAGATACCTAGCTCTCTCATTTGCCTGTGTAGGGTATCGCATTTCGCCAGCCTTTCGTCTACATGACTCAATGGGACACTTCCATATTTAACGAATGCTCAGACCATGAATTCTGCTTGTATCTGCAGGATTTTTAAAACACAAAAGATACCCTGCCGGGATGTGATGTGTTACACTAGAGTTCCTCAATTTACAAGTAGATCATACTTTTGATAAAATCAGTAATGCTACTTTTAGTTGAAAAAAGTAATTCCACTGTGTCACAGATGCTTTCAGCTGGATTCCTCAACTGCTGTCGACTGCAAATGAGCACTGAGATCACTAATTTCTATGTGTGAAATTCCCTCGAAATGGTCGAAGTGCCCAACTGAATGCCACTAACTTAAGAACTTTGCTAGAAGAAAGAGAATGAAAACGCGGAATTAAACTACCGAGTTTAGAAAGCCATTTGCTGTCTAGATGATCTTCTTACCATATCCAGCTAGTTTCTTTTATCACAAATATACTAACGCTTGCTGAACTTTTGTGAATTGCCACGTTTTTATCCCAAGATGAAGCTTCATTTAATGTTTTTGCGAGACTTTCTTACCAGTACCCTAACCACTAGTAGAATTCGAAGAGAGACGAGAGTGTGTTTTACTGTTTCAGGAGCACCTTCATAGAGCAACCTTGCAGTAGCACTCTTTTAAACTTTTTTCGTGATGAGCGAAAGTGATGCTCTTTTCGACGATGTATATGAATTGCATGAGATTATTGGAAAGTACGTTTAGACATTTTGATATATTATATAAATTTCGAGGTAGTTCCATGCCTTCAGAAAGCAAAACGTGTTGATCAATAGTGAAAAATTGTAAAATAATTCACATCATGATGAAGTTTATGTAGCAGTAGACAGAATAATAAGGTTTTGTAAAAACGAAACACTTTCATGGTAGCTCCTCGAGATAATATTTTTCTGATGCGAACGGTGTTAGCAGTCGTCTAAACGACCAGTGAAAAATGCCGTGAATAAGGCGAACTTCATTTTGAATATTATTTGTTTTTCCTTATGATTGTCACTTCATACAGTAATTCGCTTTATAGAATCCGATCACTGACTACCGTCGATTATATCGGCCCATAGGATGAGGAGCACTGTAAAACCTTGTCACTTACGAACACATGAAAAATGGAGGATAAATGCATTTGCAGTTAAAAGTCTTTGGGAAACCTAATGTCAAGATGTGTCCTTTATGCGAATTCTAAGTAACTAGTTGCCTCAAACTTCTACGTGTGACAGACTATTGCTTTATTTTGAGATATCGTGGAGAAATACTGTGTTTTGTTGCTCACAATAACTGAAATTTATCCCTTAATAGTGTTGACTGAATTTTGTGCAAATCCTTTCATGCTTTTGATGTTACAGTGTGTGTGTTTTGTTGCTTCTTAAGCGACGCAGAGTTCTAATACAGTATTAATTGAAATATTCTTATAAACTCATAAATCATAGCTAAGTTATCATTCGGAAAATAAACGTATATTGATTTTTCCTTTCTCACATTCCGCGTACTGGACATTTATATTTAGTTGCTTTTAGTTTTCACTCCGGGTAATTTTGACTAGTGTTGACGTTTGTAACTGCAAGAAGTTGAAGCTTATAATAAGATTAAAATATATTCAGTTTTATTTCAGCGTTCATATTTAATCATGTGAGCCTGATCACCTCGTTTGATGATATAACTAGGAATAATTCATTTAAAAACGTCAGTGCACTAATTCATTTTACCATTTCGGTAAATGTTTAGGTGACATTGTTGTGCTTTGGTTGTCCTCTATTCGCCATGGGTTAGAAGCATTTAAAAGCCCAATAAAACCTGTTACAAACGATACCTCATCGATGGTATAAAGCATCCAATAACTGGAGAGGTATGCCGGCACATTTGGTATTAGTCGCTTCATTAGATTCACTCAGAGCAAAGAATGGCAACCAAAATTATTGATAAACAGACTGACTTTAATTTATTGAAAAGCTTTTATTTAAGCTGAATAAATAAATAAATAAAAATTAGTTTAATCTGGATGATAGATTTTAAAATGCTTCAAACAGCGGGTTTCAGCAAATGGCCACTAAGTGTAATACTAACTCCTAGATCCTATTTTATCTAACCCTGAACTTCATATATATGCTAACCACAGCCCTAACTAAATGATTGATATTATGTTTTACCGTAGAACTTTGCATATGAGTGCAGCACTCCAGGGTGCCACACTCTGTGTAGCACACAAAGATAGAGAAAAGAAAGTAAAAATATATTCAGAACAACTTTAATGAGCAGAAATCTACATGAGAAAGAGCAATAATATGAATATTCATGAGAATTTAATTGGTCTGGGAAATTACAAATAGTGAGCGCATGTTTGCCCCACGTGGCTTAAACCGTCAAAGACTTCACGGATTAATTTCAGATTTTGACTTGACCATCTGTCGCTCTTTTCCAACTTAATCCTAGGTCAGCTAACATTGCTCACTTAGGAAGAAAGGCTCAGTATGCGCAATATTTGTCGCAGGAGTCTCATTCAATATTGCTTTGCAATTTTATTGAATGACTGCTTATTACTAACCAAAAAGATCATAATAGAATTGTAGAGTAGTTCATGAACAGCATAACTTTCAATTTTTATCAAGATATTAGAAAATTCGTCTATTTCCTGCATAAATTAATTAAAGACAGTTGATTACGTTTGAATATGAAACTATGTCCAATTCATAGTACATGTAGTAAGATTCATAATGGGGTTGCATAAGATGCAGATCTGCAAATTACAATGAACAAGACTGGAAAAATATTTAAACTTGTGATAAAATGGTTGGTTAGTTCAAGCATCAAAGTCACCTATCTAGGACTATTTATCAACCATAAGAAATTATCGAGAGTGAAAGCAACATATATATATATAGTGGAAAATGGTTCACTTTACAATCCTTTATTAAAATTATTAGTGGATATGAATTTTCACTTTAGATTTACGCCTAAAACATGTGCTCAAACACTGCTGTGGTTTATGTCATATATACTTTCTAATGCAACCACTGTACAGGAATCCTGTAAGAAAACAACGAGAATTTCCTGAGATTTCTATCTTTAATATTATTAGGAATAGACTTGTGCGATTTCATATTTATATTTGATATTCACGCTGTTTATTTCGCTAAATATAAGAATGGAAACCCAAAGAGATAAAGATGTTCAACTAAAAATAAAATATGCAGAGACCTAATTGTATCGTAAACTGTAAAGTCTGATCATGAAAAAGTGTAGAGAACTAGTAAAACCGGTGAATTTCAACGTAGAAGTTAGATTTTTTTCCTTCACGTTCCCCAGTGGAACATAGGGCGCCAAGCTAGTGGCTTGAAGTTTCTGTAGCAGTGTTTATTTTTTACAGGATGGGGTTGCTAGCCTCATGCCCAACCTTTCCTCTTTACCAGCATTATTTCTGGCTTAGCGAAGTAAAGAAGTGCGTCTGCCGGGGATCGAACCCCGGACCATGTGCATGATCGGCAAGCGTCCTAACCTCTATGCCACCTATGCACAGGAGTTAGATAAGATACATATATTATTTTCGAAATACAGTGAGGACAAGAAGGGTATGAAATAATGATAAGTTGATAAAGAGTGCCGCAATGTAATTTTGAGCAATAAAATGTGGTTACAAGACTACATCATGAGTTAAAATTTGTTAGAAAACCATGAGAAAACCTCCAGAGACTATTGGACAGCTGTTTCGTCAGCCTGTTTTGAGGCTAAACATCAGTACGCATCCACCACCAGGTTTCGAACTCAGGACCTTCTGGTTACAAGGCGACTTCATAGACCATTAAGCCACTGGGATCCGATCCAGCAGCCAGGCCATGAGATCTAACTTCTGCAAATTCCCAGTATAACGCGACTACTAGCTAATGTCATGGGTGTCGAGTATTTGTTCTCCGATGGTTTTATAATCGACGTCAACTCATGATAAAATCCTGTCACCATTCAAATCACCACAAACTAGCACTTGAACAATAAAGTATGCTTGGAACGGCATTTTGTTCACACTATTATAAGACTGCATACTACATCGAATAAACTTAATTTAAATGGAACTTTTCATAACTACAGAGACTGAATTCTGTTTTTACATCATTTTTTCCCAGTGTTTCTTTTTATTTCGGCTAAATTATTAACTAAAGCGTAAATTTTATGTTATTCATTCCTTGTGTTCCAAGTGGAACACAGGCTTTCAGTAGCACATCTCCATTCCATTGGGTTCTCTGACGTCACTTTTTGTAGGCTCCACAACTGTCCATAAGCTTTCATCCCCTCTTCACATGATGTTCTTCAAGTGACTATTGGATGCCCACTCTGGTGTCTCCTGTTTGGATTGTACTTGAGGCCTCATCAATATGTGTGTCCAATCCATCTCCATTTCTCTCTGCATATTTGAAGGACAGTAGGTTGTTGACTGGTTCGTTGTCTGTCAAAGTTCTTTTTTGTTTGGTTAGTCATCTAATCTTCAATGTCATGTAAGGGCAGCTGTTGGTGGAGGCCCATATTTGCCTGTTGAAAACGCGCGCCAAGTCTCTAAACTGTATAAAAGCGCTCAGTTACTTAACGTTAATGTTGAAAATTCAGATCTTGTACCTCACGCATAAGATCGTCACAATGATTTCAGAGTAATGAATAACTATCATGCTTTTCCATTCTTAAATTCTATATCTTCATTGTACTTAAAAAGTGAAGCTTAATATTAAATATTTATTATTCTACAAGAGATGCATCAACCATTCGTGTCACACGAAAAGGCTAGCTGTTTTTGACGATAGGTGCCTGCGTTCTTTCTCCCATGTGAAGTGGTATAATAGGGTGAGCAATATTGAGGTTAGGCATAGGTTGAGTGCTAGGTAAGGAGGGGAAATCAATAGACGAGGCTGTGAAGTTACATCGATTGAGATGTTTAGGACATGTGCAACACATGCGTAGCCATTGCCTTCCTCGACAATGGCCAATGTAAGCTGACATAGGATCAGGCTGGAAAAAGTCAGTGGTGGTCAAACTAAAAGATGGCTTCATCAACCAATGAAATCCACAGCAGTTAGTTTAAGCCAGCCACGTAGGAAGGTGTAGACTTCCTGACTAGTTGGGATCCTCTGGATGGTAAGAACCAATGGCTGGAGACAATTGGTGAGATGGCTAGCTCAAAATCGTTCTCAATGACTGGCGCAGATCTATGCACTCCTTGTCACTTATAAAACCAAGTAAAACTATATTGTTCTTCGTTATTACTATTCTTTTTGCCTTGTATCTCTGTTTACTGTCTCTATTTTGTATTTCTTTAACTCTCTTCTCTCACTTTATGTGCTACATGGAGTGTAACGACTCGAACTGCTGCACATTTGTGTAAAGTTCCATGTTGAAACCTGTCAGTCAGTCAGTCAATCAATTTGTATCACATCTGTGCAGAAATAAATGGAATCATTCTCAGAGTTATAAAGTCATTCGTTATTTTCAAGGAATAAAGCCTGCTTTTGTTTTCCAACTTCTAATACTTTTCTCATAAAAGCTATATATATCGTTAGGGTACTGGCCATATTAGGTCTTCAGTGTATTTCAACTTGTCATTCATCGAAAATATGATCCTTGGGTTCTTTAATTTTGAGTGAAAACGTGGTTTCTTGAATCCATTCCTTCAATAGTAGCTTATTTTATGAAACAGGCACTTTTGGACAACTTTTCTGTATCCCCTCTTCATCTGAAAATGTTATTATAAAGTAAAAAGATTGTTTATTTATGGTTGGTTACAATTTAAGAAGATAAAAAAACAATTACAGGAAGTAAATTTTCTCCATTGACGAAGACATTTGCATAAGCTGTATGATCGTAACTATATTTACTCTAAAACATATGGCAGTCTATTATTGAGTACTAGGGGATGCGGCATAATCGATACAGCTACTTAGAAGTAGTTTCTACAGATGAGAACTTATTATATAATGATCACTGATACAATGAAAGTAAGGGTGTGAAATATGTGTATGGCGGAGGCGCTAGTGATTATTCAATGTATTCCCGAACTATGTTCACAGAAAAGGTTTGTCCACTTTCTTGTCCTACCGTTTTCTTAATACCTTTCCTTCTCGTTTGCTTCTATCGTTATTAGTTAATTCACTATTACCACTCTTACAGGCTTGTTTTGTACATTTGACTAAGTTTTTTTGCTATCGCCTTCTTCATACTTGTTAAATAGACACTCAGCCAACTTGCACTTCACATCTAATAACAATTTTCACCACCGGTTTGGAAAAAATCCATTTGTGTTCATTAACATTGCGTACACTCCGTAATTATAGGCAAACTAGGAAACGCACCAGGTCACTACATTTATACGAAAATTAATTGAGCATACGTTGGAGGGTCGTTTTAAAGGGATGCATTCTCGATATGGCCCAGATTTCACACGAAGCAACAGATACCTAGCTCTCTCATTTGCCTGTGTAGGGTATCGCATTTCGCCAGCCTTTCGTCTACATGACTCAATGGGACACTTCCATATTTAACGAATGCTCAGACCATGAATTCTGCTTGTATCTGCAGGATTTTTAAAACACAAAAGATACCCTGCCGGGATGTGATGTGTTACACTAGAGTTCCTCAATTTACAAGTAGATCATACTTTTGATAAAATCAGTAATGCTACTTTTAGTTGAAAAAAGTAATTCCACTGTGTCACAGATGCTTTCAGCTGGATTCCTCAACTGCTGTCGACTGCAAATGAGCACTGAGATCACTAATTTCTATGTGTGAAATTCCCTCGAAATGGTCGAAGTGCCCAACTGAATGCCACTAACTTAAGAACTTTGCTAGAAGAAAGAGAATGAAAACGCGGAATTAAACCACCAAGTTTAGAAAGCCATTTGCTGTCTAGATGATCTTCTTACCATATCCAGCTAGTTTCTTTTATCACAAATAAACTAAACGCTTGTTGAACTTTTGTGAATTGCCGCCTTTTTATCCCAAGATGAAGCTTCATTTAATGTTTTTGCGAGACTTTCTTACCAGTACCCTAACCACTAGTAGAATTCGAAGAGAGACGAGAGTGTGTTTTACTGTTTCAGGAGCACCTTCATAGAGCAACCTTGCAGTAGCACTCTTTTAAACATTTTTCGTGATGAGCGAAAGTGATGCTCTTTTCGACGATGTATATGAATTGCATGAGATTATTGGAAAGTACGTTTAGATACTTTGATATATTATATAAATTTTGAGGTGGTTTCATGCTTTTAGAAAGCAAACTGTGTTGATCACTAGTGATAAATTGTAAAATAATTCACATATATGATGAAGTTTATTTAGCAATAGACAGAATAATAAGGTTTTGTAAAAACGAAACACTTTCATGTAGCTCCTCGAGATAATATTTTTCTGATGCGAACGGTGTTAGCAGTCGTCTAAACGACCAGTGAAAATGCCGTGAATAAGGCGAACTTCATTTTGAATATTATTTGTTTTTCCTTATGATTGTCACTTCATACAGTAATTCGCTTTATAGAATCCGATCACTGACTTCCGTTGATTATATCGACCCATAGGATGAGGAGCACTGTAAAACCTTGTCACTTACGAACACATGAAAAATGGAGGATAAAAACATTGGCAGTTAAGAGTCTTTGGGAAACCTAATGGCAAGATGTGTCATTTATGCGAATTCTAAGTAACTAGTTGCCTCAAACTTCTACGTGTGACAGACTATTGCTTTATTTTGAGATATCGTGGAGAAATACTGTGTTTTGTTGCTCACAATAACTGAAATTTATCCCTTAATAGTGTTGACTGAATTTTGTGCAAATCCTTTCATGCTTTTGATGTTACAGTGTGTGTGTTTTGTTGTTTCTTAAGCGACGCAGAGTTCTAATACAGTTTTAATTGAAATATTCTTATAAACTCATAAATCAAAGCTAAGTTTATCATTCGGAAAATAAACGTATATTGACTTTTCCTTTCTCACATTCCCCGTACTGGACATTTATGTTTAGTTGCTTTTAGTTTTCACTCCGGGTAATTTTGACTAGTGTTGACGTTTGTAACTGCAAGAAGTCGAAGCTTATAATAAGATTAAAATATATTCAGTTTTATTTCAGCGTTCATATTTAATCATGTGAGCCTAATCATCTCGTTTGATGATATAACTAGGATCAATTTATTTAAAAACGTCAGTGCACTAATTCATTTTACCATTTCGGTGAATGTTTAGGTGACATTGTTGTGCTTTGGTTGTCCTCTATTCGCCATGGGTTAGAAGCATTTAAAAGCCCAATAAAACCTGTTACAAACGATACCTCATCGATGGTATAAAGCATCCAATAACTGGAGAGGTATGCCGGCACATTTGGTATTAGTCGCTTCATTAGATTCACTCAGAGTAAAGAATGGCAACCAAAATTATTGATGAACAGACTGACTTTAATTTGTTGAAAAGCTTTCATTTAAGCTGAATAAATAAATAAATAAAAATTAGTTTAATCTGGATGATAGATTTTAAAATGCTTCGAACAGCGGGTTTCAGCAAATGGCCACTAAGTGTAGTACTAACTCCTAGATCCTATTTTATCTAACCCTGAACTTCATATATATGCTAACCACAGCCCTAACTAAATGATTGATATTATGTTTTACCGTAGAACTTTGCATATGAGTGCAGCACTCCAGGTTGCCACACTCTGTGTAGCACACAATGATAGAGAAAAGAAAGTAAAAATATATTCGGAACAACCTTAATGAGCAGAAATCTACATGAGAAAGAGCAATAATATGAATATTCATGAGAATTTAATTGGTCTGGGAAATTACAAATAGTGAGCGCATGTTTGCCCCACGTGGCTTAAACCGTCAAAGACTTCACGGATTAATTTCAGATTTTGACTTGACCATCTGTCGCTCTTTTCCAACTTAATCCTAGGTCAGCTAACATTGCTCACTTAGGAAGAAAGGCTCAGTATGCGCAATATTTGTCGCAGGAGTCTCATTCAATATTGCTTTGCAATTTTATTGAATGACTGCTTATTACTAACCAAAAAGATCATAATAGAATTGTAGAGTAGTTCATGAACAGCATAACTTTCAAATTTTATCAAGATATTAGAAAATTCGTCTATTTCCTGCATAAATTAATTAAAGACAGTTGATTACGTTTGAATATGAAACTATGTCCAATTCATAGTACATGTAGTAAGATTCATAATGGGGTTGCATAAGATGCAGATCTGCAAATTACAATGAACAAGACTGGAAAAATGTTTAAACTTGTGATAAAATGGTTGGTTAGTTCAAGCATCAAAGTCATCTATCTAGGACTATTTATCAACCATAAGAAATTATCGAGAGTGAAAGCAATATATATATATATATATATATATATATATAGTGGAAAATGGTTCACTTTACAGTCCTTTATTAAAATTATTAGTGGATATGAATTTTCACTTTAGATTTCCGCCTAAAACATTTGCTCAAACACTGCTGTGGTTTATGTCATATATACTTTCTAATGCAACCACTGTACAGGAAACCTGTAAGAAAACAACGAGAATTTCCTGAGATTTCTATCTTTAATATTATCAGGAAAAGACTTGTGCATTATTTGAATAAGTTTATATATACGAATGAAAACCCAAAGAAATAAGGATGTTTAATCAAACATAAAATATAGAGACCTAATTGAATCATAAAGTGTAAAGTCTATGAAACTATGAAAATTGATAAATTTCAACGGATGAGTTAGACAATACACATATATTATTTTCGAAAAACAATGGGAACAAGAAGGGTATGAAATAATGAAAGGTAGACAAAGAGTGCCGCTATGTAGCTTTTAGCAATAAAGTGTGGTTACAGGATTATGTCGTGAGTCGACATCGGTTAGAGAACCATTGGAAAACTTCCAGGGAGTGCTGGACATCTGTTTCACCCTAGTGCTTGTGACTCTTCAGCAGTACGCGCCAACCCCCAGGGTTCGAACCTAGGGCCTTCTGGCTACAAAGTAACATCTTAGACTATTAAGTTACTGGGACTCGATCTAACAGCCTGACCATGGATTCCAACTTCTGCCATTTCACAGTATAACAAGACCACTGGTGAATGTCATCGGCGAGTACTTGTTCTTCAATGGTTTTCTAACCGATGTCAACTCATAATGAAATCCTGTAGGCAATTAATTCCCTGGAATCCAACATCTGAACAATGAAATATGTTTGAAAAGGCATCTTGTTAACCCTGTTATAGCAATACATCAAATAAACTTATTTCATATGGGACTTTTCGTTACTACAGAGCCAGAATTATGTTTTTACATTAGCTTTTTCCAGGGTTTCTTTTTATTCCGGCCAAAATATTAACTGAAGCGTAAATTTTATGCTGCTCATTCCTTTATGTTCCGAGTGGAATATAGGCACAGTGGCACATCTCCATTCCATTGGGTCCTCTGACATCATTTTCTGCTGACTTCACTACTGTCCAAAAGCTTTCATCCCCTCTGCACATGATGTTTTCCAAGTGACTATTGGATGCCCAACTTGGTGCCTTCTATTTGGATTGCACTCGGGGCCTCATCAGTATGTATTTCCAATCCATCTCGATTTCTTTCTGCACATTTGCAGGAAAACAGGTTGTTGACCGGTTCATTGCCTGTCGGGAATCTTTGTTGTTTGTTAATCCTTTCTAGCTAATCATCTAATCTTAAATGTCGTGTGAGGGCAGCTGTTGATGAAGGCCCATATTAGCCTACTGAAAACGCGCGCCAAGTCTCTGAAATGTATAATAGCGCTTAGTCACTTGACATTAGTGTTGAAAATTCGAATCTTGTACCTCACGCCTAAGATCTTCACAATGATTTCAGAGTAATGAATAACTATCATGCTTTTTCATTCTTAGATTCTATATCTTCATTGTACTTAAAAACTGAAGCATGATATTAAATATTTATTATTCTACAAGAGATGCATCAACCATTTATATCACATGAAAAGGCTAGCTGTTTTTGATCATAGGTGCCTGCGTTCTATCTCCCGTGTGAAGTGGTATAATAAAGTGAGCAATATTGAGGTTAGGCATAGGTTGAGTGCTAGGTGAGGAGGGGAAATCAATAGACGAGGCTGTGAGGCTAAATCGAATGGTATGGTTAGGAGATGTGCTTGACATGCCTAGTCATTGCCTTCCTCGACGGGAAATGTTAGCTGACATAGGATGGATCAGGTTGGAAAAGAGCCAGTGGTGGTCGAACCAAAGTCAACATGGCTTCATCAGTCAATGAAATCCACAGCAGTTAGTTTAAGCCAGCCACATAGGAAGGTGTAGACTTCCTGACTAGTTGGGGTCCTCAGGATGGTAAGAACCAGTGGCTGGAGACAATTGGTGATATGGCTCCAGATCGTTCTCAATGACTAGCGCAGATGCATACACTCCTTGTCACTTATAACACCCAATAAAACTATATTGTTCTTCGATATTACTATTCTTTTTGTCTCGTATCTCTGTTTACTGTCTCTATTTTGTATTTCTTTTGATTTTCTTCTCTCAGTTTGTGTTCTACATGGAGTGTAGCGACTCGAACTGCTGCACATCTGTGTAAAGTTTCATGTTGAAACCTGTCAGTCGATCAGTCAATAAATTTGTATAACATCTGTGCAAAAATAAATGGAAACGTTCTCAGAATTATAAAGTCAAATGTTATTTTTAAGAAATAAACCCGCCTTTGTCTTCAAACGTCTAATACTTTTCTCATAAAAGCTATATATATCATTAGGGTACTGGCCATATTAAATCTTCAGTCTATTTCAACTTGTCATTCATCGAAAATGTGATCCTTGGGTTCTTTAATTTTGAGTGAAAACGTGGTTTCTTGAATACACTTCTTCAATAGTAGCTTATTTCATGAAAAAGGCATTTTGGACAACTTTTCTGTATCCTCTCTTCATCTGCAAATGTTATTATAAAGTAAAAAGATTATTTATTTGTGGTTAATTACAATTTAAGAAGATAAAAAAACAATTACAGGAAATAAATTTCCTCCATTGACGAAGACATTTGCATAAGCTGTATGATCGTAACTATATTTACTCTAAAACATATAACAGTCTATTATTGAGTACTAGGGGATGCGGCATAATTGATACAGCTACTTAGAAGTAGTTTCTACAGATGAGAACTTATTATATATATAATGATCACCGGTACAATCAAAGTAAGCGTTTGAAATATGTGTATGGCGGAGGCGCTAGTGATTATTCAATATATGCCCGAACTATGTTTACAGAAGCGTCGGCGGCATAGCTGTTAGGACGCTCGCCGACCATGCATATGGTCCGGGGTTCGATCCCCGGCCGACGCACTCCTTTACTTCACTAAGCCAGAAATAAAGCTGGTGAAGAGGAAAGTTTGAGCATGAGACTAGCAACCCCATCCTGTAAGAAAAAATAAACACTGCTACAGAAACTTCAAACTTTAGCTTGAAGCCCTATATTCCACTGGGAACGTGAAGGAATACAAAAAAATGTTTACAGAAAAGGCTTGTCCACTTTCTTGTTCTACCGTTTTCTTAAAACTTTTCCTTCTCGTTTGCTTCTATCGTTATTAGTTAATTCACTATTATTACTCTTGCCGGCTTGTTTTGTACATGTTACTGAGGTTTTTTCGCCCTCGCCTTCTTCATACTTGTTGAATGGATGCTCAGCCACCTTGCACTTCACATCTCATAAAAATTTTCACCTTATCAAAAACTGAACCTTAACTCCGATAGTTGTTGTTAGTTGTTAAGAGGTTTCTTCCTATTTTTCGAAACCACTTCTGAGTGACTGTATCAATTATTTCAGCCCTCTCTTTATTATTATAATATTTCCAAGTATTGGTTTTTGTAGGGATTTTGTTTGATTCGTTAATGGATTTCATCATAAGCTGACATCAGTTAGAAAACCACTGGGAAACCTGGGAGTACTAGACAGCTGTTTCTTCCCACTTTGGGACTCTTCACAGTACGCGTCAAGCAGAGGGGTTTGAACCCAGGACCTTATAATTACTCGATCCAATCGCCCATGAATTCCAACTCCTGCCAATTCATGACATAGCGCGACCACCTCACAATGTCTTTTTTGATGAGTTACTGCCTCAACTTCAACCTCCTTGCACCCTACTGGTCACGGCTTCCCACTAGAATCCCAGGTTATTATTCCCTTTGATTCCGGGTTAAATATAGGGCTTCAACAACACGTCTCCACTTTGTTCTATTTTCTGCGGCCCTTTTTAGCTGGCCCCACGATTGCCCATAATCTCTGATCACCTCCATGTCACCAAAGCACCAAAGCTCAACTCATCGTTCCCCATTCGAGTTCTACTCAGGCAATGGCCTGGCACGCGATATCATTTGACGGTCTCCTCGGCGTGTGCACAATCTATCTCCATTTCCTTTTACATATTCGTCGAGTAATAGGTTCTTGGTTATCCTTGCTATCCTTTCCAGTTGTCTAATCTTTAGTATGAAGCCAGAGAAGGTAGCTGTTGACACGCTTCTTCACAGCCTGTTGGGAATGATTTTTGTAACGCTGGCGCCAAGATTCTGACCCAAAAAGAAGAACTGATTTAACGTTAGTATTGAAAATCCAAATCTTGTTCTTTGTGCTGAGTGGAGAAGATTTCCAAGGTGATTTCAGAGTGATGAAAGTGAGTCTTGCCTCAATCATCCTCATCCATGTTATCGACCCCAGTTGAAACGATTCTTCTTGGGTAAGTGAAAGAAATGACTTCTGTCAAATTTCTTCCATTGGCAGTAACTGGCGCTATTTGCTGTTGTTGTTGGTTGGTTATCTGCATCACCTCCATCTTTTCTATGTTCATGTGGGGAGTCCTGTCTTTGCCGGCTGCTTCTTCAGCCGTTTGTTGCATTTTGCCTGTAAGCTCTCTCCTAACACTTAATAATAGACTGCCGTACCTTTTAGAGTAAATATAAACACAATTGAATGACGATTGAATGATGATTTTATTGATGGACAAAAATTTTTTGTTGTTGAAATTTTCATCTTTTGTTTTCTCCATGTTTCAGTGGATATTTTTGATCTTTTAGCAGCTAATAATTTACTATAACTACTATTATTGTTATTCCCTTGAGCTTCGACAGCACACCTCCACTTTGTCCTGTTCCCTGAAGTCTTCACTTCAGTTGGCTCCACGGTTGTCCACAAGCCTTCATCTCCTTCACCTCACAAGATCTCCTCCATTTCACCTCTGGACTAACGCCTCACGCGTTGTTTCCTATTAAAGTTCCACCCGATTAATGGCGTAGCACGTGATGTAACTCAACGATCTCCTCAGCGTGTGTCTAATCCATCTCCACTTTCTTAGTTTACTATTTTACTAGCCAGTCCTAAGCCTGGGAAAAAAGAGAAGGCTAGGAGTGGGGTTATAGCGACCCCACTCCAGAAAATCACTACAATCACTAGAGAAACTTCAAAGCACAATAAAAATATAAATTCATCACAGTACCGTAAATTAATTAAGGTTTAGGTTAATTAAAATATTTGACTTTCAAGAGTTGGTTTGTGTGGATTTGATTTACTTTTCAGATTTGACCACGGATTGATTTCAGTTAGAGAACCAGTACTGAAGTCCTCGTACTGTTTGGGACTCATCACCAGTATGCACCAACCTCCAGATTTCGAACCGAAGACCTTCCGGTTATAAGTCAAGCACGTAGAACATTCAGCCACTTGGACCCAACTCAGTGGTCCATGAGTTCTAACTTCTACCAATTCGTAATGCATTTAGCACGACCACCAGAATAGAATTCATGGGCCATTGAGTTGGGTGCCAGTAGCTGAATGTTCACCAAAGGGCCCTGGGTTCGATACCCAATGGGTGCGTACTGCCAGTGACTTCCAAACTATGATGAAACAGCTGAATATCCAGTACTCCCTGGTTTTCCAATGGTTCTCTAACTCATATCAATCCGTGGTTAAACCTAAAATATATTCAATTTAAAATAGAAAAGGATTATGTTTAAATAAAATGGTTATATGTGCAGAAGTGTACATCATGCACCAGTTCGTCTAGTGGAACCCGAATAGGAGAGAACGAGATAGAGATGAGTCGGACAGTGACATCGTAGAGATGGTGTGAGGTGGAGGAGGAGGAGACGGAGGAGATATAAGCTTTTGGGCGGTCGTGAAGCCAGCTAAGGAGAAGACGGCAGAGAACAGAATGAAACAGGGATGTACCGACGAAATCCTCTTCCACTCAGAATCCAAGCGAATAATAATATTAATAATAAATATAATATATACATATAATATACATTGTTTTATTGATTTTCCCCTTTACAGAGGACCATTCAGTGTTATACGACGTTGTACGCATAAAGAGACTGGTGTTGAATATGCAGTGAAAATAGTTGATGTTGTAAAGTTTACAAGTAGTCCAGGACTTTCTACAGCAGGTAACTAATCATTTTTTTTATGACTTGTTTTCATCTTTTAATAAATTTTTGTTGTTGTTTTCTATGCATTTTAAAATTATAATAACAGAACTGTAAATTGGAAAATTTATTCGTTCAAAATGTTTAAGGAATAGGGCAAAGAAAGAAAGCCCCAACTAAATAGTACCAAAGAGAAAAATCTATGTTAGGACGTAAGACGCATAAGAGAAGCTTTGATATTTGGTAGAAGTTGGAATTCATGGCTGAATGGTCTACGAGTTTGCCTTGTAACCATAAGTTCCTGGTTTCAAACTCTAATGGGTGCTTACCGATGAAGAGTCCCAAACTGGGACGAAACAGCTGCACAGAACTCCCAGTTGGTTTTCTAATGGTTGTTTAACCGAAGGTAGCTCATAATGAAATTCTCCAACCGATTCGTGCTCGAGAACATCTCTCACTATGGCTAAGGAAAGATGTAGTTAAAGCCATTAACAGTTCGATATTGGACCATCTGGTGCAAACCGGCCACAAAGCCAGCCAGCGTGGAAGAATCCTTCTCTATCATCATCTACCGGGTGCCAAATAAATTGCCAAAATCATTGAATCACCGCATTCTCCAAACAGCAGAGGCTACTGCAATTCGCCTGAAACAACCAGTGCTCTGTGTTCAAAAGAAACAAGTTCAGCTAGCCACTACTACTGCCCTGGCCAGCCTTCAGTAGTGACTTTAAATTCATGAATTTGTAATATTATCTTTCCTAATTTTTCTGACATTCAGCTTATTTTTATGTTGATGCTATCGAGCGGTAATCTACTGATATTATTATTGATTCGATGTTATTTAAACATTAATGCTGTTCATAACACTAATTCATTCATTCACCATAATGTATATATAACTGAAGAGCCTGATGATGAAGTTATCAGTATCCATTCTTTTGAAAATTTTAATGGGCATTTTTAATCATTTAAAAGTATAACAATAAATTTCTATTCCTCTACAGCCAAGTCAGAAATAGGGATTGAACAAAAATACTTCTCTTGTACACAAATATGTATTCCTTTCCGTTCCCAGTGGAGTATAGGGGTTTCAAGCTTCAGCTTTGATGTTACGGTACTAGTGTTTTTCTATTTTTAGGGGTTCGAGTTACTAGTCTCACGTTCAACCTTCCATCTTCACTGGGTTTTACTACCGACTGAGTGAGGTTTATGAGTGCGTCAGCCGGGATTTGAACCTCGGATCATTTACATGGTTGGTGTACGTCCTGCCGCTGAATCACTGACGATTTTCACACAAAGGTCTCGTTTAAATTCATGAATGATCAAGGCCTCCATTGTCTTTAGAAGTTTATAACGAAGAAAACTCGGTAGTTTAGCATGAATTCGATAGATGATCTTAAAATCATGGTCAGGGTTGGTAGAGTAGCAGGAGTCGATCAAGTTTTCTAGAATAGAGGTTAATTAATGAATTAACATTAACACCAATCACCATCAATGGGAGAGATTTGATAGAGGTTACCTCCTTCACTTATCTAGGAAGCAAGGTTTCAACCACAGACAGGCGGAACGGGTGAATATATCAAAGCCAGGCAGTTAGAATCGTGAAGGCAAGATCCGCTTTCATCAGCCTGAAATCAGTTTGGAAATCTGCACTTTCATTTCATTGTGATTGTGATTACAGCTTGATGCCACACTGTATTTTCAGTACAAGTATGGAATTTTCAGCATGGATATCGGTAGCCCAAATTGTACAGGCCGACCATAGATATCGGGTGTGCGTCGGCAGGGTATCGAACCCTGGACCATGTGCATAGTCAACGAGAGTCCTAACCACTGTGCCACCGACTTCACCTCAGCATAAAGAAGAAGATTGGAATTTTCAACACAATTGTGAAGTCAATCAGTCCCTTTTTCTATATTAGTCAGGAACTTGCACTACGTGTAACGAAAAGCATTTCCGACATGTTGCAGAATTTTATCAACAGCTGTCCACTTTTCTGGCTCCATGCTTGTTACAACTGAACTGAATAAATCCGTTGCTAGTTTGTTATTTCTGCGCCTGTTGTTAATTACTATAACGGTAATGAACTCGACTGATACGCTAATACGCCTATTTGTCCGTTGTATTTTCCGCTTCACTGAGCCACGCAAATATCAAAAGACAAAGACTGGCCTTTGACTGTAAGATTGTTGTATTGTACATCTATTAGGAAACGAAACATCATATTTGTATATTTAATTTATCACAATACAGTTGGCTCACAACTGTGGGAATGGACTGTTCATATTGGCTGCAAATGTCTATTCTAATTGGTTGGTGATCCAGTAAAGACCAAGGTGAGACAGTAGACAATAAATTGATCACATACTAAACCACAATATGCGTGAGAAATGATAGACTCACTTAGTAACTGCATCACAAGATAAATCACAAGATTCGTGAGAAAGGATGATATACTGTTTTGTGCTGGGTCCTATCAATACTGAAGATAAAATGTCCAGCCGGCCAGAATGAATTAACGACAAGATACTCTGGCTGGCAACAAACCGATAGCTCAACAATTATGTTGGAGAAAATGGAGATAGATTGGGCACATGCTAAGGAGGCCGTCAAATGACATTGTGCGCAATACAGACCATCGCTCGAGTGGAATCCCGATGGGAAGCGACAAGTGGGTCGTCGGTGTGAAGGTGGCATGGAGGAGATCATGTGAGTTGGAGGAGGAGATGAGAGATTATGGTCAATCGCGTACCCAGTTGAAGAGGACAACGGTGAATAGAAGAAAGTGGAGATATAATTGGTTTACCACTTGCTACTTAACTATGATTACAATCACAAGCAATGCACAATCTTCACTTATGCTACTATCATGCCTTTCTATTCCATACCGCTTTATGCCGCCACATTCATAATTTCTGCATCTATCATTATCCCAGGCTAGGACTAAATAATTATTCAAATAACTGTTGTTTAACTTTCATTGCTTCTTCTACAAACAAAAAAATGTGTCAATTTCTGCCAAGTAAACTATTTTGAAAGTAGTAATGTGATAAGATTGTCGCGTTAGCCTGCTTTTTCCTATCTCTTTCCACTCACTATACTGTCCTAACATGAGTGTATGTGTGCGTGTGTGTATGTGCGTCTATTCATTCGCCTGCCTTTGTGTGTCCACCGCTGTCTTGGCTATCCGATTATTATTATTATTATTTTTTACTGGGATCCTCACTTATTTATTATGACCTAATAGGCATTATTTATG
>OX235272.1:683492-727853 GCA_944472155.2 Trichobilharzia szidati
CATCAGGTAACTTCTAATTACATGCCCAGATATCGTCGAAGCATCTGCGCAAGAAGCCGACATGTCAACCTGAGACCAAGCACTTCGGTCCAATCGATCGACGGGGAAATTAAAAATTGAATTAATTTATCAATATCATCTCACAAACACAAAGAGAAGCATTAACATTAGAGATTAAACAGGAATAAAGACAAATAATAGGAATCAAATGAATATATGATATGTAAATATCAGAACAATGATATGCAGTGTAGAAGAAAGACGGATAATATCTACAAAGTTGGCTGGAATGTCCACATAAGCATAAATATTGTGATTTGAACATTTAGGAGGCATTTAACAGACAATGTTTCTGTACCACAGGCCAACTAAATCCTTTCACACATCTTAAGACATTTTTAATGCATTCTGCCATGGCTCTATTCCTTTTTGATTATGTAAACGCATGGTGTTTTTATAATTTCGTACATTTATTAAACTAAGAAATCCGTACAAAGTTTGTTATCTTTGCCAACTCAGTTATTTGACACCGTAAAAATTACCTTATGCTGAAGAATTGTGATTAAGTTACTGCATATAAGCTGAGTATTTGCAAATTCTGAGAGATGGTAAAACGTCAGAGAAAAACAATGCCAATTTGTTTGTCATTCATGGGGAAATACAGATAATGAATATCATATATCCGACTATCGAATTTCTTAGAACTATGAAATGTGAACTTGATTTGGAAATATACATCCTTAAGCGAACTATTATTGGCCTGGAAAAGACAACTGACAAACTTTCACTGTTCTGTCCCAATAAGTAGAAAATGAAATCTTGAAATTAACACCTACCACTTGTGTACTAAAGAGACATTGAGAAAAGAATTGGTACCCTACAGAAACACTTTAATCAAAAGTGAATATCCAACCTCTTTCATCGACAAACATTTAGAGAGAAAGATTGACACGCTGCAAAACCTGGATGTTCTATGCTACATTTCTAAACCTCATCTTCTACACGCTTGCGCTTGTTCATCGAAACGTCAAAGAAAAGATCCTGGTGTTAACAACTTTCAGTATGCATTCACCAGTTCACTTGCTCCTATGGAGCCAAGTACATAAGCCATACCAGTAGGGAATGGTCTAGACATGTCAACGGATACTTGCCAGCATGGTTATCAAAAGGGCAACGTAAAACCGTCAACCGTTCAATTCTGGAGCATATTACTGCTTCTGATCATGCAACATCAGCAGAGATGTCTGTCTTAGTCATTTTTGAAGTACGGCCATGTCTTTCAAAAGGATTTCCCCTAAATCTTCATCGTGTAAATGAAGCAGTAGCAAACCTTAAATAGAAACATGAACTTTTTGTTTAAAAATGTTTTAACCAGTCCCTTTTACTACCATTATCTTAGCACTATTTTTCTTACTTATCCCCCATAAATATGCTGAAGAAAATAGAAATGGATTCGACAAACTCTGAGGAGACTGTTGATTTAGACCACGCATCATACCCTCGAGTGAAACTAAAAGTGGGAAAGGCGTCTTGTATCTTGTTCTTCAGGTGACATGAAGGATATCGTATAAGGAGGAATTGAAAGTTCGCTAACGAGCACGGGACCAGCTAAGAAAATGGAACCAGAGAACAGATTGAAATGAAGATGTGCTGTTAAAGCCCTACGTTCCATTTGGAACTCAAGGGAATAACCAATCACGCGGGGGGAAACATTTGAATGGACGTATTTAGACGAACAAAAGGGAAATAATTACTCGTATACAAGTTCGAGTGAGATTCAGCTTTCGAACATAGTAGTTTATACTTATTGAGTAACAGAAATCAATGAAATTGTTCGAAATGAACGAGTTCCTAGTATAAGAATCTTTAATTTCAAAAACCAATGTATTCTTACATACAATTACTAGGCTGTAAAATGCACAGTCTTTTAAATGCATTTCTCAACACTGTTTCTCTATGTTATCCAGTTGGAGAGTGTTAGCTATAGAATTAGCGTTGTTTTCATTCTTTCCTTTAATGTTACTGTGTTGCTATAATCACTTCAACATGATACCCTCACCCTCTTTTTATTTTGTCTACACATTTAAATCATTAATTTTCGCTAGGTGGATTTTGATATGTATTTAGAAGGTGGGACCAAATGGTAAAAAGGGTGTCAGGTTTCGGCATTTGTGTATAGCGGAGGCGCTGGCAGCTCATCAATACAACCCCGAACTCTATATACAGAAAAAGGTTGTCCAGTCTCTTATTCTACCTTACTCTTAACCGCTTCACTAGCCGTTTCCTGTAAAAACGTTTGATTATTTTTAAATTTTACTTTCAGTTTGCCTTTACTTTAACCATTAATTCACCATTATCACTCTCATTTGTTCCTTCTGTACATTTTCTCACCCCCTTCAAACTTGTTTTATTCTCACTCAATAACAATTTTAACCTTATCAAATTTCTAACCCTTTGTTCCTTTGTGGCGTTGGGTACTACCTAATTTACGACTTTTATTTTTACTTTACAAGCCACTTCTAAGTAATTATATCAATTATGTCACCCCCGTCTATTACTCGGTGATGGAATATTAAACATTTTTGGTAAATTTAAACAAGACTGTGCACCCTGTGAAGATGATTTCGTCGATAAAGAAAATTATCTTAGCTGAATTTGTCTTTTGTTTTCTTCATGACTTAATGGGTATTTACGGTGATTGGTATGTATGTACTATTTACCTAAAAATTCGAAGTATTTCTAGAGAAGAGAATTTATTTTTTCTAAGAGTCATTTTTAAGAGCACTACAGTTGTACTCACATCTGACATGGAATTCTTGAAATGAATCAAATGCTGTTAACACTATATGTTAGTAGATGTATTACGTAATGTTAACTGTAATCAAGAAGGGAATAGTGAAGTAGAGATTGAAAAAAGAAAGTTAGAATTACATAAAATATGTGCACAGTTATCGAATCTCTGATTAATCATTCCTTCCTGCATTACGCCTTACATTACTATTATTATTGTTTCCTTTAGTTTCTAGAGAAACATAGGGCTTCAACCAAACGTCTCTAATGCGTTCGGTTCTCTGACAACGTTTTCACCTGGCTCCATGTCTGCCCACATGCTTTCATCTCCTTTTCACATCACCTCCTTCATGTCACCCCACCCTCGCACTGACGGACAACTTACCACTTCTCATTAGGGTTCCACTCGAGTTATGGATTGACTTGTGATGTCACTTGATGGTTTGTTTGCTCAGAGTATGGTCAGCCAATCCACCTCCATTTCTTAATACAGATTTGTTGCACAAATGGTTCTTGCTGGGTTGATTCGTTCGCTGCCAGAGATCCCTGTTGTAGATCTTTTCTTGCCGGCCATCTGATCTTCAGCAAAGAAATGAGCGAACACAGCTATTGATGAAGGTCTGTAGTTTGTTCAAAGTGCCCTTCGTGACGCGCTTGCGAAGTCTCTGATCCGTATACTGAGTAGCACTGACTTCACATCGGAGTTGAAAATCTGGATCTTATTTTCCATGCTGAGTGCTGACCTCCACACTGACTTAAGAGTAATGAAAGATTGCCGTGCTTTCCCGATCCTCACTTTGATGTCATCATGAGTTCCGTCCGCCTGTATTTGAAATGATGCTTCCCAGATAGGTAGGTAGGCAAAGGATGTTGCTTTTTTCAGAATCCTCACATTTATGCTGCCTGATTTTTGTCTATTGTTGTTGCTGTTGCTGTTGGTGTTGGCCAGGAATCTTCATCGCTCACCTCAGTTTTCTCTATGTTCACGTGAAATAATGTCTTATCTTTGATGCTTCTTCCACTGTCAACTTGTTGCTTTTCACTTGCATATCTTCCAGTTTATGTGAAATCAGACATATATCATCGGCGAAGTCCAGATCCTCCAAGATTTTCGTGTGTGTCCATTTTGTGCCTGTTTCCTTGCTGCTCACTACCTGTCGCATTATCCAATCTACCGCAATCATGAAAATCATTGGAGATGGTAGGCAGCCTTGTCTTACTTCCATCTTCACTTCGAAGGATTCCGTAAGTTTCCCGTTGTGGATTACTTGGCATGCGGCATTGTCATACAACTGTCGGATGAGATGTATAATTTTCGATGGCACCCCGTAGTAGCGAAGTAGTTTCCAAATCACCTCTCGATCAATGCAGCGCTGTCGAAGGCCTTTTCAAAGTCGATGAAGTTAAGTGAGGTAGACAGCTGACTGACTTCCATTCCAAGCTTTGTTCAGTGTTCCACCTTACATTACATAATAGATTTTCTAGAACAAAATTTCCATTATTTGATTGGCTCCATTAAATTCTTTTTTGAGTATAAATACAAGTGAATAGATTTAAAAAAGCATTTGTCAAACGAAAGAAATTCTTTTTTAGTGTCAAGTCCTTTCCTGTTTATGACTTAAAATGTGAGTTTTTCCTTTAATCCAAAAACGAATCCTTAGTACTTCTTTCACAAGGAATCATAATAGTTGATGTTACGTCACTGAGGGAAATTAAATGCAATGCAAAATGAGAAGCATACGTGTGTTACAATGAAGTTGATATATCAATGATTTCGATGTAGTTGTGTTCTCTGAGCTGGATAGTTTATTTGCGAAGCTTTCATTTCCCTACTACGCAACATCAATGAATCCTAGCAAAATTGCATTCATTCTGTCAATAAAAAGGATATTAAATTGAGGACAAATGTAGATAGCCTTTTTTATTGCTACAAAGTCCGAAAAATTTATTCTCATTCAACTGTTTGAGAGGACCAGGATATTGATGAATGAAAAGATTCATTTATTTTTCTGCAGGATATTTTTTCTCAATTTTTCATCAGTGTTATTGTAGTAGGAAATCAACTGAAATAAGTGTTTTTGATATGAGTTGAATTGGTCAAAGAAGTTTGTTTTTTAGCACGTAGTAAGTTGATCACGGCCGCCCTGGAAATGGCAGCTGCTGTGAGGATACTGACGGGCGCTTAGCTGATCGTGTCTACCTTGTCATAAGGTCTGAGACTGGTAAGGGCTTAAACTCGTAGTCAGAATGTATAATAACAAGAGTGATAACAAATAGTTCATTGCCACTCATTTAAGTGGAAGCTATGCAAATCCTTCCAGAACTACACAGTAAGTAGTTGAATGTTTAGCTTGGTCTACAAGATCTAAGACAGTTTATCAGAAAGTTAACTGTTTAAATTAGTTCATTGTTCTGAACTTTCAATCCTGTTTTATTTGTCATTCTGTGTGTAGTGCTTATGAAATAAAAGCCTCCGTCACCAAAAGTCACAACTATTCCTAAGAAACCTCTCTTCTTGAACCTGGAATTTAAAGGTGACAAGGAAGCAGGCATTCTTAGAAACCGCCTTTCTAAATGTCTGAAGAAGACATTTCAAGCAGCCACCTTACGCATCACATTCTTCTTCAGACAGTTAATCCAGTCTAACGTTAAGCATAAGATAGCGCTTTTGGCAAACTCACTGTGTATTAATCAATTTATTTGGTGGTGTGAAGAAACGTATATTGGCCGTACGCAACGTGAAATCCACAAACGTATTCATGATCACTGTGCAGCTTGCTTAGCCAGAGGAGAAACGAAGAACACTAGCAGCTCCATCCTCGAACACTTTGTCATCTTCGGACATCGAGAAAAATTGCATGAATGTTTCACAGTGCTACGCAGAGTCCCTTAATATCGTACAAAGGGACTTCGAATACTACATCTGTCGATAGCTGAACCAATAGCTATTCGAGATCTGAAACCTGACCTCTGCATTCAAAAGTACTACATACATTCACTTGCACTACTGTGGCCACAGTAACATCCTTACTAGAATATTTTTTCCTTTAATTATATCAGTTTACTATTATTATTCATCTTTATTTTATTACTGTACTACTATTTATTAACAACGTTGCGTTTTCAAACAAATTTTATAAACACTTAATCACGTTTCCGCTAGTTCTTGTCATCTCTACACAATTATATTGATTAGTCATCTTCTCATACTTATTCCACCATGTCAACTTCTGCCTCTTTTCTAATTTCCAATTGACTTCTCCTTCTAGGCTACATCTTACATTGCGTGATACGTTTTATCCAGGACAAATTTTACCAGTATCTGGCTGATCTTATGATTTCTTTTTTTTAATAATCACGATTAAACAGCTTATAAAAATGAATCGTCGAAAAGAAAATTTTCTTCGCTGTTTAGTCTTTTCCTTATGACTCGATATGACAATATTTCGTTCACATCATAAATTGTACTAGTTGTACGTAGGTGAGTAGGGCTTTCCTACAAACACCTGACCTGGGATATGGCAGATGTACACTGCCCACATTAATGTGTAACAGCATCTTCGTTGGCATTCCCTGAATATCAAAAATTTCGACTGGACACTGTTCAGTAACTAGCGTAATGTGTCGAGTTCCATCTTTAGTGCAGACTGAATTGTATCAGCCATGTTGGCAATGTGGCCACCATTCTAGATAGCTCTCCAACACGATGCAATTTGAGTAGTTGATATAAGATAGTTGGAGGCCACTTGAAATGGTGGCCACATCGCCAACGTGACTGACAGAATCCAGTCTGCAGTAAACAAAGGACTAGACACATTGCACTACTTACTAACTAGTGTATAATCAAAATTATCCAATACAGTCCTACAGGAGGTCAGTAGTGAGCTTGAATAGCTCAGTGGTAACATCTCTGACTGCAGCTCTCGCTAAGTGACGTAGCTTTGAATCTTAGCAAAGAAATGAGTTCCTTCGAGATTATAAGTACACCCTGCAGACTGGTGAGTGCCACCTATCACGAAATCTATGTCAAGTAGGCGTTCCTGTGACTGATTGCGTCCAACCATCTAATATATCAGCAATAATTTTTACGAAGATCAGGGACTTTTCAAGCTGCATTAAACACCATATCCAATGTGTTTGAATAGGCTATATGAGACGAAAAACAGCGAATTGGGACAGTCCATTATTACTCCTGTTATTGCTGTATTAACTAAAGTATCCATTGGCAATACGCACACACGCATACACAGATGTCTGATAAACAGAAATACTTCGGTGTTATCTGTCACAATCATCGAATAGGGTTAAGTAAATAACACATTTAGATTTGCTTATGTTTTTTATACGGACTAAATTTTTTCTATGCACTTCGATAACATCCCATGTAAAATGTTTACAAAACGTATTTTTAAGACGCATTGTGTTTAAATATGTTGAATACCCATTCCATAACTTTATTGGTTACAGGACTTCCTCATGAGCTGACATCAGTTAGAGAAACATTGGAAAACCATCTGGGAGTACTGGGTTGCTGTTTTGTCAGCCTAGTTTAGGACTCTTCATCGGTACGGACCCACCGGGGTTCAAACCCAGGACCTCCTGGTTACAAAGTAAGCTAGTAGACCATTAATTAGGACGAAACAGCTGTTCAGCACTTCCAGGTTTTCCAATGGTTCCCTAACCAATGTCAGCTCATGATGAAATCCTGTAACCAATAAATATTTAGATAAAGCAATAAGAAGACGTAATTTGTCTGAATCGTGTAATGCAGCCAATATCATAATAATAGAGAATGTTAAGCCAATATATCTATCTAAGCCCTTCGAACATGAGAAAAATGACGTCACATCCCACTGTATTTACCAATTTGAATGTACGTGTGGACACACATACATAGGGAGGACTCATCGATCTCTGCAAGTAAGGGCTTCAGAGCATATTCCTAAATGGCTCCAGAAACAAATGGAATCTTCAGAACCCATTAATGGTGAGAACAGGAGACCTAGCTCCTCTATTGCAAAACATATTATAGAAACAGGACATAAGATTGACGTTAACAGATCTTTTAAACCTATCTATAAAACCTGTTTGGGGCGTATCCTAAAGTTTGTGGAAGCCCTAGCTAGCAATTAGAAAGTTTAAACCACCTCTATGCGTTCAAAAACAACTTGTCATCACATTAAACCTTCCTTGGTAAATTTTGTTTTGACACCATAGCAGATGTACTATTACCTCTGTTATTTGGTTTAGTGGTCTTCATTGTTACTTTGACCTTGAATATGTCCTTTAAACTTGACGTAAGTCTATTTTCTCACCTCTTACCTCTTTATTAATTTCATATATATATTCCTATGACAAGTCCGTGTGTGATCAGATTGTTCGAAATGTGTTGCACAAATACATTACACGATTCAGACAAATTACGTCTTCTTATTGCTTTATCTAAATTCATAAAGGGAACTAATTGTCTTAAATTTTCAATAAATATTTATTTCTGTAGATATGATGGGAACGGAAGACCCAACTACACAGGACAAATATCCCGTTATGAACAATTGTATCACTTCCAGGAACTCCAAAATAGAATTTATCCAAAGAATTATACAGAAAATTGAAACACTGAACGGAATCTTGGGATCACTCCGTCAATTCTGCTATCCAATTTCTAGAGAAAATCGGAGGCGTACAAATAGATGACCAGGAAATAATGATATATTTCGACGCCACAGCATTATATGCCTCAAGTTAACAGAAACTAGCAAAAGAGATCATGGAGCAATTACTCAGCAAAGACGAACACCTCCCACAACAATCAAAAATACAACATACAAGTTGGATGGAATCCATAAACCTATGCCTTACAACGTGTTTCCAGTTCAACGGCCAAATACATGAACAAGTCAAAGGAACACCTGTGGGATCGCCAGTATCAGGTTTGATTGCAGAAGCAGTGATGCATAGGCTCGAAAACATAATACTACCAAAGATCAAACCCGAAATTCGGATGCGTTACGTAGGCGACACATTTTTAATAATCAAAAGAAACGAGTTCTATAAAACCCGCAACTTAATAAACAACGTCTTCAACGACATTAAATTCACAAGAGAGGAGGAATCCGAGAGCAAAATCTCATTTTTGGACGTCTTAGTCAAGCAAAAAGCCACAGGGGAATAATAGATAGAAGTTGATAGAAAATCAACTCACACGGACCAAATACTCAATTACAACAGCAACAACCCAACAACACACAAAAGGAATTATATACAAACATTACTGAAGATAATCCGGACTCATCGCAGCACTCACACTTTACGGAATATTGAAGAAAGATATCTTATGGACGTCTGTCTTTCAAAACAATGGATATCCACGGAATTTCATCAGAAGACATACACTTCCAAGCCAACCTATCAAATCAAAGGCCCCCAAAGAAAGCACAAAGAAAATCGCCCTACCATATACAAAGGAATCTCAGAAATCACTGCAACACTCTTCAAACCTTTAGGAATTGACATCGAACAAAAACCAAAAAAATTACTTCATTCAGCTGGCTCTATATCAGCCAAAAGACTGAAAAACAAAAGAAGATAAAACCAACATTATCTATAAAATAAATTTTAACAACTGCGAAAACCACTACATTAGCCAAAGTGGACGTCTACTTCGTCTTCGTATCCATGAACATAAGCTAGCCATCAAAAGACATGACATCTACTCCATCAATCATACCACCTCACTGCATACAGACTGGGACAACGTCCAAATATTAGACAGAGGAAACACCAAGAGTGCTAGAGAATGTTTAGAAAGCTAGCTGATATTCCAGTGAATCGTTAATCAGTAGACACATACACACAGATAAAATTTACCAATCCATAAGAAAGAAATCTCACACATAAAGGGTCAACGTTCAAAGCAGGGAAACAAGCAGCTCCAATACAAGTAGCATAGAGGGTGTGAAAACACAGAAAAATAACCAATCGCGTTTAAGTTCACCCACCAGGAGAGATGACTGATAAACTCGTGTAGAAATCTGAAAGCTTACTTCGTCGAATCGAAGTATGAGCTGAAGATGTCGCCCAGTAGGGGATTGAAAGCTTCGCAAATAAACTATCCAACTCAGAGAACACAACTACATCAAAATCATATAACTGAGCTACAAATCTTCCCCATCATATCTATATTAGCATTAGATATGATGAAGAAGTCTTGTAGCTCAGGTGTATGATTTCGATGTAGTTGTGTTCTCTTAGCCGTCAAAAGACATGACATTCACTCCCTCATATCGCTGCAGAAAGACAACCACAGACATCAATTTGACTTGGACAACCTTCAGATATCTGTATTTTCCATTTTTCATTGAATAAGGGACTGATAGATATGCAAACAAAAAACAACAAGAAATTCTCCTGGCGAAGCAACCGATAACCTATTTGCTCAATATCTTTGCAGAAGGAATTCGAACTTCAGTGTACATACGCCCTGAGGAAATATTCAACTGACATCACACATCAATCAGGCACTTCAGTGGAAATTAAATGAGAAGTAACAGGTTGGCCATCCCAGGGTAGAATGAACAAGATCATATGAACAGCAACTGAAAACTTGTGGCTAATGATGTAACCAGCTAAATATGATTGCAAAGCTGCGAAAACTCTATGTATTGATGTACAGTGATGGATAATACAACTGGCGTTGAAGAGAAAGTTTAAAAATTGACCATTCGCGCCAGTAAGCAGGAAACCTAGGTCAATCAGATGTTCCTACCAACTGCCTCCAACTATCTAATACCCACAGTTCACGTTGCACCATGATGCCAAGCCAACTAGTGGCATGGTGGCCATACTGCAAACTTGGCTGACAGAGGAATTCAGTCTGCACCAAATAGTGGTTTAGACACATTACACTAGTTACTGACTAGTGTCCGATCAGAAATATTTGAAGAGTCAACAACCCTCTATGTGGATTAACACGGGGTTATAAAAATAAGAAAATGCAACAAGCAGCTTAACTAAATGATAAATATGACTGTTCTTCTTCAAGTACCTTCTGCTTTAATGAGAGACAAAAGTGTCAGAAAACAAAGACTGTGTTTTGAATTTAGTCATGAGCCTTAGAAACCAAAAGTACATTGTAAGTATATATTTACATATGCATGTGTATCAATTTCAAAGAAATATAAAATTTGGCTAGGTAAGTGGTTAAATAACTCAGTCTGATCCATTGTATATTATCCTCAATCCTCTGGGTTCCGAGTAGAATTTACGTCTTCAGTAATACACTTCAATTTCACTCATTTCTCTGCAATCTTTATAAATTGGCTCTATGACTGTTCATGTGATTTCGTCTGAATGTCCCTTTCGAACCCACTTCCAACTCTTCGTTTCCCTTCTAAGTACAACTTGAGGGCCTGCCCCGTGGTGATACTTGGCTGTCTCCTCACTGTATATCCAGTTCATCCCCCCATTCTTTGCGCATATGTGTTACACGATATGTTTTTGATTGATCTTTTTCCAGAGTTTCTCATTATTTACTCTTTCTGGTCGCGCCATCTGTTCTTTGAACCGGCTCTGACAGCTGTTGATAAAAGTCCCCCGTAGCCTGTAGGGAATACTTTCAGTAAAGTACTAATTCTCTAAACTGAATGGAAGCAGTGACCTGAAGATCCTAATCCTTTACCTTATGACGAGTGCAGAAGACTTCCACAACCACTGAATAACAGTGCAGGTCTGTCTTTTTGTTGTGTTGCTTTTGAAATCCTTGCCTGTGGCACCACCTGCAGTTGAAATGATGCTGACGAATTGACGTTAGGAAGAAAGATGATTTCCTTCCAGTTTGTTCCATTGATGCTGATTCACGCTAGGTGGCTGGTTGTATAAACGGAGAGATTTACCATTATAAGGTCGAAGATTCGTTTATATGAGGTCGAATTTTGTAAAAGAAAACTATCATATCATCAATAAAACATAAATCTAAAATTGAAACACAGAATCTTTGACCAGTGCCCCAAAAAGGCTTAAATTGTTGATTCTAATGTTAGCCGCTTCCTACCACGCTAATTCTGATCCTTTTAATTGCTCTTACATAACGTATATATGTATACATATGGAAAGTTTGTGCTACCACAATGTGACGTTATCCCAAACGACGCTGATAATAAATGTTAGCTATCCCATGATAAAACATAAAAAAAAAAACAAGATGAAATTTATCATTAATTTAATTTTCTAATTTATTTAAACAAACTTATACGCATATAAATTATATCAAATTAATTTTCATTTCTATATTATCATCAGGCAAATCTGGAGTACACAGTGAGATGAGAATTTCTATTCACGTGCTTTTGATAAACTCATTTCTCCACTGAACTGAACTGATCTGAAAAGCGAGTGTCCTTGTAATGAAATGCTTCAATAATCAGTAAGGAAAGAAGGTCAAATCATATTCACTTTGAGATAGATAGATAGATTGATGGATGGATGGATATATCACGAGTAGTAGTTAAAAATAATAATTAAGAAGCACTGAAAAAGTCATGCAAAGAAGGTTTTTTTTCAAGTTTTGAGGATATTTAAAACAGGAAAGCTTCAACTGTCCTAAAAATTAAACTATTACGAACACTTATTAAAAATGAAAAGTACTGTTAAGATTCTGAGTCCCCTATGAATTTCTATAAGTTTTAATGTAGATTTTGTCACGAACATGAACACCAGTTAAAGAGTCACTGATGGTAAGAAGAAAAGGACGGCTGTTTCATCGTCGTTTGGTCTTTCGAAATCCACCCCCCTACTCGTCGCCGGGGACTGAAGTTGGTACTTTCCGGTTACCTAGTCAGTCCGTTGACGTCTCGATGACCTTTGCATAGTATATGATGAGTTTTTATCAGGCTGTGATGATGTCCACAGTGCTGCTAAATATTACGATGTTATACAAAAAAAATACAGAGATAATTGGTTCCTTGTAACAAGGGGAAAAGACCATCCGGTGTTTAGATCAGTTCAATATGTCTAGTGGGAACCACTAGTTTATGTGAGTTACATGAAATCGCTCATCTCGGAAGCATTGATGCGTTGGTGGCACAGCGATTAGGACACCCGCCGACCATGCGCATGGTCAGGGGTTGGACCCCCGGCGGACGTACACCTGATATCCGCAGTCGACCTGCTAAATTTGGGCTACCGACATCCATGTTGAAAATTCCATACTTGTATCAAAAATACTGTATGGTTTCAAGCTGTAATAAAATAAAATAAAAATAAATAAATATAGTTTCATGCGATTATGCTATTACAAGTCTTTCTTCGAAGGTAAGAATCCAGATAACTGCAAAAAATTGAGACTAAACCTTCCTAAACTTCAGGTTACAATATACAGACTTTCGAAGTTTCATGAAGAATAATGGGCTTTTTACTATTACTGACTGAGTGTGACTAGAAAATGGAAATAGTTTTTTGAACCTGTTGTGATGCCTAGTGAAAGAATTATGTCTGCAGGTTCATGTGTGTCTGGTCTTTGGTTCTAGTGTTGAGGTTATTCTATCACGAAACAAAATAATTCAGCAAAGAATATCATTTTTGATAATTTCGTCTTGTGGCTGTACAATTATATATATATATATACATATATATACATAGAATGTTCTAGAATAGTAGTCAATAACAATATTAGTGTTTTTTTAAATAACATCGATAAGAATATTGATAAGAATTTGAATCTAAAATCAAGGCAGCCCAAGGTACCAAAAGTTCCTAAAAAGGCCTTATTCTTACAAATTTAGTGTTCCTGGGGGATAACATCAGCGAGACATTAACATAACGCCTTAGGGATGCGGTGGTACAAAGGGCATTCATTCCCTGGTGCTGAATTATGCTGTGTTTTCAAAATCACTCAGCCTATTTTGCTTTCGGGAGTAAAAGATAAACTGCTGCCTAATTTCGTCTCTTCCATGTGTATCTACCAATTTAACTGCTCCTATGGAGGCAGATAGTTACATAGGCCGTACAATTAGGTGTGTTTATCGTCGGATTTCCGAGAACATTCAAAGGACAAACAAAATCTATTCGTAGCGCTATTCTATCTCATCCTGTGGATGTCAACTTGGGTTTCAAAGTCATTTACCGCATACCAACAAAACTTAAATTAGCCTTAAGAGTTCGTCTACTACATATTTCTGATGCGCATTTTGTCCTATTTGGGACTCGTCATCTGCATGTACCTGCATTACGTTTCAAATAGGAAGAAATGCTCATCATGGATTCCACTGCTAGTCACTGTCTACCAATTAACTTCTAATTACATGCCCAGTCATCTTCGAAGCATCTGCACAAGACGTCGGCACGTTAACCTGAGACAGAGCACCTAGGTCCAATCAATCGACGGGAAAATCTAAAAATTCAATTGTTAAAGGAGACACTTCAAAGTGAAAACGGTAATTCCGATGACAACAATCGTAGTAATAGCAGAAAGATAAACAAATTAAATAAACGAAACAAAAATAAAAAAATTTCTATACATCTATAACCAGGGAACAAACATGAACTGCACATACTTCTTATGTACACAAAGGTCAGGCTTTATTTCATTAGTAGCCGAGTCCTCCACTGTCTTTATGAATATGGGACGAAGAAAAAGTGGGAAGTTACCATGTGCTTGATAGACGATCTTTAAATCATGGTCAGGAGAGTTATTCAAGTGTCCTAGAATGGAGGTTCACATAAATTTCCTTTCTTCATTGTAAAACCATTCTGGAATATGTTCCCAAATCCGTGTGGAAAGCGTTCTCTGGCTACAGCCAGTATACCTTGCTTCTTAACAAAAGGAGAACTAAGAGATGTAAATGGGGGTGACCAGCTGGGAGCACCTACCTTTTAAAGAAATGGAGAACAACTTATGACTAGTGAAGGTCATATGCAGTCTTGCATGAAAGAACGTCTTAATGACGGATTTAGAAAGACAATTTTTGAGCATCTCTAAAACGTCATCAAATTTGAATTCTAAATTCATTTAAGATGATCTATTTGATTCGACACTGGTAACCAGTCTGATATGTCTAGTCCTTTGTTTCCTGCAGACTGAATTCTGTCAGTCACGTTAGCGAATCCGAATAGTTCAGTGATAATATCTCTGACTGCATCATTCACCAGATGACGCAGGTTCGAATCTCAGAAGGGACACGAGTTAATTGAAGATTGCAGCAACACCTTGCTGACTGACTGGTGAGCGCCAAGTAGCACGAAATCTAGATCAAACAAGGCTTCCTGTTTCCGACTGCCTCCAGCCATCTAAAATCAACAGTGATCTCCTCAAAAGTAAGTAAGTGACAGTCTAAGAATGATATCGCTGAAAAGGATAACTATTCGCTGAATGACTTTTCTTTTGCTATTTGTTTCATTTCAGTAATTCAGCTTTTTTGATGCGGCACCTTAAATTTTCGCATTAATATATGCAATCAGAGAAAGAGATTAATCGAAAAGTTGTCGTTTAATCTTACCCCCCAAAAAACGAGAAAAACCTCTCTTTTTTGACCTCCATATAACATTCTGAAGGAGAAAAAACAACACTGTCGTCTACAAATCAAAGTAAAGATTAAGAGATAACTGGAAGAGGAGGAAAAGCCTTTCAGAGAACCAAAAATATATCAGCATAAAATATTCTAACTATTAAAAAAAACGAAAATGGAAGACTCCCTTTTTTCTTTCAAAAAGATTGACATTTTAGATATTTTTTTTACTTTTTTAAGCTAACAATTATCTCATCGGTTTATCTGTACAAAGAGACATTCCCCTTTTTTCTGAGGGGATTAAAAGACATTTGCGTTAGGATCATGTGAGCTTTAGGCGTGGGCTGTAGAGTGTAGTGAGAAACAAAACTGACTGAGTACTAATTAATCCTTTTGAATAAAATTCACTACGACTACCACTCATATTACTCCTGATTTTATACTTTCTCTGTTTCTGTATGTGTGTTGACGTGTGTAAAATCTGCTTTGTTATTAGAGAACTTTCATATTTCATGTTTCAGCATTAACCTCAATTTGACCTTATTATTATTATAACTAGAGTTCGATATCTAAAGAAAACACGGTAGATAGAGATGTCCATCTTGTTACCCATTACTATTATTATTAGTAGTAGTAGTAGTATAGTATTATTTCCGTCAATAAAATTAAGGCTTTTATCAAATTGCTGATAACATAATTCTTTGATAAAATAAAAGTAAAGTATTGTAGAGCATTGAAATAGGATCAAAAGGACAGCCAATGTTGTTGGATTTCTCCTTTTCCTGCTCAGGAGTAACATTGTTTCACTTCCTATATCTCCCTCTCTCTCTCCCTGTTAACAATGATGGTGTTCAATCCCCTTTTCCCAATAAACAGAAGCAGTGTGTTTGCGTGTTTCATAAAGAAAGATTAAAGAAATAGAAGATATGATGTAAAAAATAATAATTAAAACAAAGTACAAAGTGGGAGCAAAATGATGGCAGTTCTTTCCTTCTTATCTAATAAAGTTCTGAAATTTAATATTAGAGTTTATTTAATAATCAAGGTGAATTTGTTTATTTTTTTCATCCATTCTTTCAGATTTCTAGTAGAAGAGAAGGCTCCAAACTCTTTGAAGTTTCAAGTTTCATCATGGTAAATTTGATGTTTACCAACAGTGGATGAGTATTGCTGATGAGTCACAGAATAGAACGGAGGAAACAACTGGCTGTCCAGTGCATTTTTTCTGGCTTTTTGTGACTGTCTAATTGATATCGACCCGTGATCAAAATTGAGGTGAATTGAATCCCTACAAACAAGCTTTTGAGAATGAATCTGATGCTCGCTATTAAATGGCTACAGAACAAAGTCACCTGGAGTTCTAGGTAGAGGTCGAGATCAATCAGATCCAACAGGTTGGGAGTGAGGACAAATACTCGCCATGGATAACCCTGGTTGGAGGTTGAAATATGTGTATCGCCAATAGGTAGAAGTCATAATTCTTGGGCTATGGAGTACGTAACAATATGATTGTACACCTTTTTGTTAGATGCTGAAATTAGAGACATTGTACGTGACTTATGTTTAAAACGATTCATGTTGGAATGTAGGTTACTTCCGAGTACAATGTGAAATACAGTGTATTGTTGATCCTTCCATCTTCTACAACCGGTACACGGCCTCTACCTGTAGACATGACTCCAGCAGTGAACACTATTGTGGATATTAATATATTATATTATTACATTATTATTATATATCATTATTATTATATTATTATTATATTAATATATTATATTATTATTATTAATATATTATATTATATTAATAATATTTTGCCGTGGACTTTACCCGTATATTCAAGTAACTGTTTAATTTATAAAACTCATTACTGTATTTTTTATAATAAACTGTTACACTAACACCTCATTATTTTTGATTTCCATTCACATACTTGTTATGTTATTGAGCTCGCTAGATAGTCCTCTGCAGGGCCATTCAGTCACATTCCAGTGGTTGAATGGTCTACAAGCTGGCCTCGTAGCCGAAAGATCTTTGGTTACAATCAAGGTGGGTGCCTACTGCGTCTTGATTACAACAGACACCAAGCAATTCAGTCTAAAGTGAAACGAAACCAAGTTGAAATTTGTAATTGGAGCAATGGGAAGTGGGTTAGAGTCTTTGTGTGGACAACATCATTCACCAGGGATGCAGTTACATTCAGCTAACAAGTTCCAAAAAAGAAGTAAGAGATTTCTCGGTCCTGCTGTTAGTCAATATTAAAAAAGTTATGTTAGATTCTCGTTATTGATTCGTATGCAAACTCCTGAAATACGTTCGTATCAGGAGAAAGCTAAAAAGAAAATTCAATAGGAAACATAATTTTTGCCTCACTGGGCGCTACCTCATCTGTTTGGTCAATGCGTGAATGATCCATCATTGTGTCAACAATGTGAAATGAGATATAAATAGTGGAATGCATAATGCATTGGCTATCGTCCTCCGATATTCTTATACTATGTACATTAGAATCACTTCAAACTCACTGAGATACATAAATTTATTTTATTTAAAGTCAAATCACATAGGAATACCCATAATTTGCACTGTTTCAAACTATCTCATCTAAGAGACTCAAGGTTTGTGTCGTCAACAGTGTTGGCATGAATTCCAACAGAAGAACTAGAAAGTGTTCCTTCTAATCTACTATATTACGACTGTTAACATTTAATGTCAGGCGCATTTGTTAATATCCACTTGGAAGTCTAAACACCTATTCATTTCAATACTTATTTCTAAGTAATTACTGATAAGCTTGTAACTTTAGTAACTTATACATTTTCTAGATGACATTTATCAGTATGTGTATTCGCGATTACAAAATAATAATAAAATAATCGGTAGAAGTTAGAATTCATGGACTGGCCAATGAGTCGGTTCCCTGTGGTTGAATGGTCCACGAGGTTAACATTAGTTGGCAGCAGAGGCAAGGATGCATGTTTCTTCCTCTTTTGAACTGGTGATCTGAATACATCCACGTATCCTGTGCTGTGGTGTCTCCGAAGAGACTCGAACTCAGAGTTAATCGTTTTTTAGCATTGTCCACTAAGCTAGTAAGTCATGCCAGCCATTTCTTACGCAATGGATATCGGGAGTTACTTCCGGAAGTAATTCAGTGCTTCACGCTGACTGAAATGTTTGCTCTCGGCTGAAACAACCACTTCGACAATATATTGAGATAAACAATAAGAAAACTGTAATAATCTATTGGATGGTGACTATCAGTGGAATTCAGCACATAAACGTCGTTCTATTATGGACTCTTCAGATGGATGTATATGCATTCTCCAGTGAACGATACTATTCCCACCAAAGCTTCAATCCAGAACCCATAGTTTCAAACGCCAAAGAGTTATCCACTGAACCACTTGGGCATCGCATCCTGGATTCCACTGCAGATCACCTCCCACCAAATTACTTCACGTTTGCATCCTCTGACATCGTCGAAGTATTCAATCCAATGAGTCAACGAAAAAGTTCAAATTGAAAATCTAAGAGTAGAAAAATGTTCAGAATCAAGTAATTTTAAGTCTTTCAAATCTTATCTTCATCTAACCTTACTGATGAAATGAGTTTTTCAATATTAAGTTACTAATTAGTTAGCAAGCGAATAGGACAGAAAATGTTGTCTTTTGAATAAAGCAAGAACAACAGTTTTCGCAGAACAATATGGTGCAATCATTTATTTCGTTGGCTTCTCATCAGCTGCTTACAACCCAAAGAAATTATTATTAAGTTCATGTATAGAAGCAATTTTAACATAATTTCAAATTTTACACGATATCAGTTGACAGGAATTCCTGGACTTAGTGAACAGTGCTCACCGTATTACGCCTATATAGTTTTATACAGAGAGGTCAAGATTAAACAAAGTAAATGTATGCGTGCAATTGCAAAGGAGTTCTATAATAAAGATGAGAGATGTGTAAGCTGATGAGTAACTTATAAACTGTGTGAGAATATACTGAGTTCCATTCAAATCATAGAAACAGGAGACAGGCAAAACTACAAATTATAAAGGGGGGGTGAGGTTAAAGCCAACGATTACATAGTCAAACGAAAGAGAGAGTAAGAAATCCAGTTACCAGGCCAAGCAAAGACAAATGACTGCTTCTTTCTGAACAAATAAATCTGGTTTCAAGAGTTTCATAGAAATTGCTTCGGCAAACTTGAATAGAATTCAGCTTAATTTGTCTATGGATATTTTCCAGGGGGTTTGCTATGCTCACCTCATGACCCGTATCAAGGAGATGCCTGGCAATGACACTATTTTGTTTTTGGCTTTCAGTTTCTACTTTTACCGAGATATTTTTCAAAAGTGTTTTTCACACTTCTACAATCTTTGCATAAGACACGCATATAGTGCCTACTCACATAAAGTGTTAATAATTAAGGGAAGAATAAATGGCAGCATCGTTTCGTTTTCATTGAGGAATACAGAACGGGGAAGAGTGTTAGTTAACAAAAAATATCAAAGGATGTTGACTATCTTTTTTAATCCCGTTTCTGTGCTGTACATTACCTTCTTATAAAATATTTATATTATGAAGTGTCTTTTTTAAGGTAAAAATATTAATGTAATAGACAGCAATAATAATAGCATTAGTATTCCCTTGGGTTCTTAGTGGATGGCCTCCTCAACGTATGTCCTACCAATCTCCATTTTCTCTCACATATTTGCTGAACAATTGGCTCTTGCTTGCTGGTTTTTTCTCAGCCAGAGATCTACGTTGCTAATTCTTTCTGGCCAACAGGCCGCTTGATCTTCAGTATGGAGCCAGCGAAAGCAGCTGTTGATAAAATATCAATAATATGCTGTTGTTAATCACTTTCGTGACGCCCACTGTAAGTTTCAGACTCACAGAGAAGAACTGACTGAATTTACATTTGTGTTGAAAATCCGGATCTTGTTCTTCATGTTGAGTTACTGCAAAACATTTGCAAACCGATTTCAGGTTGATAAAGGCGTACATTGCCCTTCCGATTCTCGCTGCCTTTGACATCTTCATCCATGCTGTTGCCTGTATTTGGAGGTAAAATGTTGGCAAGTGATGGAAGTACCCTCTGTCAAATCTCCACCGTTGATAGTGTTTAGTGCTGATTGTCGTTGGTTGGTTATCTCCATCACTTCCGTCTTCTCTATGTTCACAAGTAATCTATCTTGTTTTCGCTGCCTACCTCTTTAGTCAGTTTGTTGGTTTTCGCCTGCCTGCAAGTCTTTGAGTTTGTTTGACATCAGACATTTATCATACGTGAAATCCACATCTTTTAGAGTCTTCTTATGGGTGCAGCGTATTCCTTTCTCCTCTTTCCTCACAGTCTGACTCAAAATCCAGTCCACCACATTTAAGAATATCATTGTCGGTGATAATAGGCAGGCAGCTTTGTATTACTCCTGTTTCCACTTCGAACACCTCGCTGAGTTACCCGTTGTGGATCAGCTGACACATGGCATCGTCATATAGCCCGCTTCTGAATGACGTTGATACAGACTTGACACTGCACGCCATATGGTTGAAGCAGTTTCCAAATCACTTCTCGGCCAACGCTGTCGAGCGACTTCTCGAAGTTGGTAAATTTGAGGTAGAGGTTTGACTGTCATTCAATGCTTTGTTCTATGATGATGATGCGTAGAGTCGCTATTTGATCGGCACATGATTCGCCTTTCCTGAATCCAGATTTTTCCGTGCTGGCAAAGTTGTGCATCCAGTGCATAATAATGATAGTCGTACTGATAATAATTATAATAATGTGTAGTAGTTTATAACTATGTTGAAAGTATTCCATGCTAAGATTTTTAGTCAGGTAAAATAACTAAACACAGTGATTTCGCAAGATTTTGTTTCTTATCATACAGATGAAAATACACACGATTGTCACGTCCTCAGATCCACAAACAGTTCACCCAGTGTACCATACCTGGATTACAGTTGTGAAATATACCTTTATACCAATAAAAAAGTATTGATTTATAATACTTCACGATTGTAACTTACAACATAACTGATCTTGTCTGCAAAATAGCTTGCATTTCTTGAAAACACTCGTTTATAAGAAAATATAAACTGTCATTATTATTAGTCTACATTGAGTACTATTCACTTGTGATGTTACGATGAAAATGCTGACAAAAGTATACAAGTGCATTACTTATTTTAAATTATTATCAAGAATAAGACTCGATGCCGTACACACCAAAGTTATATGGAGGAATTACTTCAAGCTTTATTTTTTTCCTAAGTATTTGTAATCCATCCAAAACATACTTGGGTTTTTTTTGTTAATGCGAAGACAATATTTCTATATTTCTTGATGTGCTCCATTGAATGACTAGTTATCATATTGTTCCCATAGACAAAATGACTGCAACCTTATAATTTTACCATGAACCAAATTTATGTAATTTAAATAATACTTATCCATGCCTGTACAATTGGTGTGTCCTACACAGGTAGGAAAAAATGTATTTTATTAAATTACTATTATTAAATATGTTTACTAATCGTATATGTAATTTATCATATTGATGATGCCTGTAAACTGGCATCCGTCATGTACAAAATGAGAATATACTATTATTTATTTATTTATTAGTTTTCTAACCGGTCCTAAGCCAGCGAAAATAGAGAAGGTTGGACATTAAGAATACATTGGACTGATAAGAAGATTCTAGAAGATGAGGATGTCGTGATTGACTTATGTCTAATATCATATAAATGCGAAGACTTACAGGCGAGAATTGACAAGTTGATAGAAGGGTCAGGCAGCGAAGACAGGACTTCAAGTGAACATAGAAAAGATGCAGGTGATAAAGTTAACTCACTGGTCAACAACCATGAGCAACAACCATTCTCACAGGAAGGAATTTAAAAGGCGTCAACCCGTTCAATTATCTAGGGTGACTGTTGGTTTGGGCCATATTAGGAAGATATATACTGTCCAGCTGTAGTCCTTGAAATAATAAGAACTAGTAATTCGAAACTGCTGGTGACATGATTCGAAGTCATTCAGAGTGTCATTCATTTTCTGTGATCTCCGAATTCATTAAATTTTCAGTATTCTCCGTGTTATTCATCATTACCCCATACATTTCCATTTGTCTGTATTTCCTTTATACCCATTTTTTGCGTGCTTCAATGAAGTGTGACAATTTAGATGACTGCACTATTGTAGAAATTTGGACGTTGAAAATCTAGTCAATTATTACAAGCAAATAACATGCCATTCATAAGCTTCACTGAAGAACTACACGTAGAATGCGTGTTTGCATTTGAATGGATGAGTGCAAAGTTTAGGTGTCAATTATTACACCATCAATCAATAGGACTCAAGTATACCAAGCTGGTGACTTCCGGATGACACAAAACATGCATTATAGATTCATAAACAGACATGTAATGGAGAATATCTTCATTTACCCAGTTTTGTTCCTATCCAGTATAAATGTTCCCTAGTGAAATGTTTGTTCTCAAGAGCCCAAAACATATGCATATTGATGGATGAGCTTTGACACATACATTCAGTTTTAATAGCTAGTGGTTATCCAGAAAACTTTATCAACTGTCACAGTAAGGATAGACCACATCTTGAAAAGACAGCTTCTGTACCAAAGAAAGCTATCTTTATTAACCTACCATTCAAGGGGGACTAGATTATGCAGTTGACAGCAATCAAACGCACATTCTACGCTCCATCTCTTTCCCTAACATGCTAAACATTCTCGTTCCCTGTACCTACGATTAAAAGACGAAATTCTGTGGATTCTACTTCAAACTGTATCTGCATCTGCAGTAGCACCTATATAGGTAGAACCAACAGAATGTTCCAATGTCGTCGGAAAGAACATGTTCGAAAATGCCTACTAAATCATATAGAAAATCACAATGCGAGTAATCTGAATAGAAATCCAGCATCATCCATTGTAAAACACTTATTAATGTCAGGTCACAAAATCAATATTAATGACTGTTTCACAATTATTTCACATATCTCTTATCCAAGGTTATTGAAGGGGATGGAAGCACTTTGGATTGATCAGATGCAGCCTAAACTGAGTGTACAAAACACACAATAGACTTCAACCTTCTCCTACCATGAATTGACTACTCGACCTATTTAAATATGATTGGTCGTTAATATGTACTTTTTGATATAAATTTAAAACTTGGGCACTGTGGTAGAGCATAACTCCATTATGGATAAGATTTTATTTTGATAAATCACACAGTGTTGTACATCAATATTAACTGATGACATTTCGAGCACAAACTATTTATCATAATCATATCAAGTTGTTCTTTTTGTTTTATGTAACTGAGTAATTGTCATGACCTTTATTTTATTACTGTTAAACATGTCAGTTGTAAAGCGGTTGTAGAGACACTACGAAATGTAGATAACATCTCGCGAAATTTTTCTTCTAAATGCCTTATTCTAATTTATAAATTCTGTTGCTATCTCTTAAGAGTATGAACCCATCAGAGACTAAGACATTTCAGTCCTAGTTATTGAAATTTCAGTGAACTGGAAAAAAAGGTACAACAGATATTATATTCTATATCGGAGGTTTGTCCTCTAGAAAGCTTTCAAATTCGCATAAACAACAGCATGCAAAATGTCACGTCCAAAAGTCAGTGGTTAGTTGAGTTAAATGAGTCCAGTTGTAAAATGTAGATTGTTTCAACTTTTATAGAACTTCAGGTGGAATAACAAATACATTTCACGATAACTAAACTTTGTATTTCCTCATCAGAATAGTCAATAATTTGAGCTTCGTTTGCCATGGCAACTGTAAAAACCAATGACATTTTTTCTTCAAAATAATTGTCCTTTATTGGTTTCTATCTGTTTCTAAATTCTATTATCTTTTTATTGCATCAGGACGTCATTTGTAGCTTATTTCTGACTATCAGTTTTTTGAATTAAGTATAATCTCTGCCCTTCTATCCCCTCCTTTCCTTGTTGCTCAACGTCACCATAGCTAGATATTGACAACAATGTTTAGCCTTCGAACAACCACATTTTCCATACGTTCTAATAAAATTTTAAATGTGCTGTTTTTGTTATATGTTAGTTACAGTACTCACTGGTAGAGAAATTCATGGAATCGATCTAATTCTCTGAGAAAGAGAAAAACTCATTTATCTCCACACGTTTTATGGGTTTTTTACCAGACGATAAAAAGATATTCAATAAAACTGACTGACATCTGTGATGAAATGGGGGGTGGCAGTGGATAGTTCTCCTCAAATGAGCCATAAAAATTTCTTGAGAAGTTAGTTTTGCCAAAAAGGGAATAACGTGAGAAGCCATTTTCCCTCCTCCATGTTGTTTTTTCTGGAGAAAACGAAAATAAACTGAGTTTATTTCCCATTTTCGCGAAGAAATGTCTATTTCTTCAAAAAGAAGTAAAGCTATTTATAGTGTTTTCTTGAGAACGACAGTTTCATGATTTCTAAGTCATGCAAAGTTTTGCTGGAAATATATGTGGATGAACAATAATACTAGCTTTATATTAGATGTTTGGAGGCAGTCGACAAGAAGCCTTGCTTCAGCTACTCCTTTTTTCACAGTTGTTACTTATTTTAAATTGCGCAAATTATCATTGTAACTTGTTTGGACTTATTTGGATACAACAAGATAGAAACCGTCCCCAGGCGAACCACAGTGCCAAAGAAGACACTGTTTATGAGTTTGGCGTTCAAAGGAGACTCTATTGCTGAAGTGATTAAAAGATTTTGTCTAAACATGTTAAATGCTATTTCTATGCATCTGACTTACATTTAGTATATACCAGGCAAAATACGATTTGACAATACGTCAAGGATAAACTTTCCAGGTCTATGTTCATACACTTATTCGCATGCTCGTGTGGAGCTGATTATACTGAACGTTGTTAGCGTGTTCTCCGTAAACACGTAGCTGAACTCTACCCGGTTTGGTTAATGAAAAGCGAGCAAAGAAAGACAAAGTCTTCAGTCTGTGATAACCTCCTGGTGTAAGGTTATTCAGCCCCACGTGATTTATCATTTAAAGTTATCTAAAGGACTTAATCCAATCACTCCAAAAGCTTACTTTTTCTCCACTTATGCATAGCTGAAGTTGTAGCTATCCATGGACAGAAACCTACATTGTTTTCAAAAAACGTTTTGTTAAACGCCTTTCTCTACCTTGGTCATAGTAATGTTCTTTTGTTTTATTCTATTTTACCACCTAAATTCATTCCACTTCACTTCATCTTCGCCATCTTTACAGCTATCATTATCATTGCATTGCTAATTTTCCAGACAACACCTAACCGACAATTTTAAAATCTTTATACTAGTTCACTTATTTAATCATCTTTAAAAGTTTTGTAATTCATCCACTTCAACTCTACCGCCTTAGTACATAATTTTTATTATCTTTACTCTTATCGCATATGTGAAATATTGACTGAGCGATTTCTAGTGCCACTTAATGCCGTCTTTTTCCGTAATATAAATATGACTGTACAGCCGACTGAAAATGAAGTAGTTGAAAAGAAACAGTATTTCTTCGCTAATTAAAAAAAGACAGTGTTTTTCCTTATGAACTGATGAGTACATTTCGCGATTATTTGCAAACGCTTAACTCCTTTCAGATATAATGCAGAAGATTTGTAGCTCAGGTGGATGATTTTCTTATATAGTCATCTTCTCTGAACTGGATGGTTTATTTGCGAAGCTTTCATTGCCTTGCTAGGCAACATCTTCAGCACATACTTCAGTTTGAAGTGTGCTTTAAACATCCTCTATGAGTTTATTATTCACCTCTCCTAGTGATATTGTCGGATGCGCCCAAGAAGTTGCTTAGTAAGGCAACGAAAGCTTTGCAAGTGAACCATCCACAATTACATCAAAATAACTCCCTTCAACAAAATTGTTTAAACATATAACACCAAGTTCATTTATGCAACGTTTATTCCCTTATAAGTGTGAACATCATTTAAGCTGCGTAATAAGTGTTAATTTTGTCTTTCCTTTCACCATACTATATCAACAGAACATAAGATTCAATACTCTATAACATGCTAAAATTTCCAGACTGAATCGACAATACTGTTTGAAACAGACGCACTGTTGTTATTATTATATTTAATATTCACAATTCGTGCTTCGAATATTTTTGACTTTATATCGTAAACGTGGACAAGTTCCCCTGGTTAATTTTGTTTTAATTTTATTTGTATTTTGAGTAAATCAGATGGAATATTGTGACAAATGCTGAGAATTCCATCCTGTATTATAAGTACTGTTTTTGGAATAAAGTAGATTATTATTAGTAGTAATTTAAAACAAGTTTGAAATATTATTATTATTATAACTGCTATAATTATTATGCAAATTATTTTCGCTCAATTAACAATAGAGAATGAGTTGATTTATTTAGTCTAGACAGTAAACCAACCTTTTTTTAATCTTTATAATCACTGAGTTTTAATTCACACGCCATTTGTAATTTATTTCACATTTATTCAGATAAACAAAACTCATCAGCGTTTTTTGAATTGAATGAATTATGTGAAAGACAAAGATGACATTAGCTGTAAAAGAAGGGAAAAAACTTTATTGAGAAATGAACAGTACTCTATAAATAAAACGAGAAATAACTTTCCAGACAGGGGACAGTACGATGATATTTACGACTGATTGTTATCAGTAGTTGAACACTACTCAACTCAACTAGTTGTGCTTTTTAATTAGATCGAAGTGAACTCTACGCAGCATCATCGAAAAAAAAGAATAGGATGGCAGTCAAATCTTCACCTCAACTTCATTGACTTCGAAAGACAAGGCTGTCCGCGAAGTGATCTGGAAACCAATTCAACACTACGGCGATCAGTGCAAGGCTTTTATCGACCTCATTCGACAGACCGCTATATGTTAGTGTCGCGTGTCAGATGATCCACAAAGGAAAACTCAGGTAAGAGTTTGAAGTGGAGACAGGAGTAAGACAAGGCTGCCTGCATATCATCATCGATGATATTCTTAATTTTGGTGGACCGGATTTCGCGTCAGATTGTGGGGAGCGAGGAGACAGGAAAAAGCTGGGCGACCGATGAGAAGACTCTAGGAGATCTGGATTTTGCAGGTGATATATGTCTAATGTCACACAAACTGGAAGACTTACAGGTGAAAAAAAAACTGGCTGAAGAGGTTGGCGGGCAGCGAAGACAGGACAGATTACAGGTGAACACAGAGAAGACGGTGATGAAAATAACCAACAAATCAACCATCAACAATCAACCCAAATCCCTGTCAACAGTAGAGATTTTACAAAGGTTACTTCCTTCATTTATCTACAAAGCATGGTTTCAGCCATGGGGCAAAGCGGATGAAGGTGTCAAATTCAACCAGAATCGGAAAGGCAAGATACGCCTTCGTCAACCTGAAACCAGTTTGAAAATCTTCCGCACTCAGCATAAGGAACAAGATTCCTATTTTCAACATACACGTGAAGTCTGCTCTTCTATATGGGTGTGTGTATCATGAAAAGCATTTCCATCAGGCTAGTGAAGACTTTGATCAACAACTGTCTTCGCTGGCAACATAGTGAAGATCAATTGGCCGGACAGAAAGAATTAGCAACAGCAAACTCTGACAACAGACCAAAAGCCAATTGCAGAACAAACATGTTTGAGAAGATGGGGACTGATCCGGAGTACTTTAAAGAGACCGTCGAACGACATCGCACGCCAGGCACACCTGTCAGTTTAACCCGAATGGGAAACGCCAAGTTTGTCGTTGGTCCTAAGGTGACATGGAAGAGACCGTGAGAGAAGGAGACAAGAACCCATTGGCAATCGTGGGCCAAGATTAAAAGGACAGGAAAAAATAGAGCGAAGTGGTGATGTGGTTTTGAATGCCTACATCTCACTCGCAATCCAAAGGAATAATGATAATAATAATAATAGAAATGATCTCAGCATGAATGTATTTTCACTCGTTAACGGTAGAGCTCACCATTGGTGTAGCAGGTTTAACTTAGATTAAAGTAATTGCTGATAGCCTTAAGGTCGGGCTTTGATTGCACGAAATGTTTAAAGACAGCAGAAACACAGTAAAAAGTGATTTTGACACCGTACAGTTGTGGTAATGAAAATTGGGAAGTTTAGAAAGTCACTAGTTATTATCGTTTAATTGAATTTCCAGCTTAGTTATTTTGTATATGATTATGTAAGCCGTTTTGATGCCACCCTAATAATTCATATTAATCACGTGTTTAGAAGAGGTTGGTAGTCTGCCAACTGCTTTTATCGAGGTTAAAAAGTAAAATTGTTTTTCAGGCCATTTAGTTATATGTTCCTTTACCATCACATGTGAGGCGTTATTATTTCTGCAGATATATTTGCGTCCACGCACATGCTAACTGATATTACGATTGGGATTTGACGTAATCACTTGCGTATTATTGACTTTTCTGTTAAGTATAAGGCGAGATACAATATTAAGTTATACGGATGACTGAACTTAGTCTTTGTCTTTAAAACCAACTATTTATTTTCCCATTGTATGGTAATTTGATGTAGACATCTTTCTTTACAACCGAGTAAACGGTCCATGGAACCTTGGACCAAGGCCCTCTGTCGATTGTGTTTAACTGTCTAAAAATAGTGGAAACCCCTCTATAGAGAAATAGGAAATAAATTGAAGTAATGTGATGGATGGTGACTAGCAGTGGAATACAGGACAACGCGCATTTTGTTCTATTTGGGACTCGTCAGATGGATGTGTCTGTATTCTCCATTGCGTGACGGCGTTCACAGTTGGGCTCGAACCGAGTACCCATTGTTTCAAAAGCCAAAACGTTATTTTTTTGACTACAGCTTGATGCCACACCGTATTTTCACTACAAGTATGGAATTTTCAGCATGGATATCGGTAGCCCAAATTTTGCAGGCCGACCCTAGATATCGGGTGTGCGTCGGCAGGTGATCGAACCACGAACCATGTGCATGGTCAGCGAGAGTCCTAACCACTGTGCCACCGACGCACCACAAAAGCCACCTCTTATGCAGTGTTTGTCAATGATTGTTTGCCTTTTATGTCAACTTGCCAACAGAGGCCAAACATTTTGGTCCATTCAGTCAACGAGAAAATCAAAATTGAATTTAAAAAAATTAAAAATTGGAGTTAAGCAGATGTATTCCATCCCAAGTAATGAATACAGAAATAGTTCTGTGATAAAAAGGTTTGCTCGGATATACAGTAGTGACGTACGTGATAGTGTCGAAATCCGAACTGTTATTGACTAGATGTAGCGTATTACAGGGCGTTAAATCTCTTGGTAACCAGTGTCTTAGTTACAGATTAAGAAAATTAGTTGATATACTGTTGAAAAGACACATATATGGTCTACGACCATTTTTATGCATTGCTTGTGTTCCTCTGATTTCATCGCCTCTTCCTATCATTTGCACCGTGTCACCCTAGGTTCTACATTCAACTTATTCCTTCCTATTTCGGATCTACTGGAGGACCCGTCTGGCATATGGTGTCACTCACTGGTCTCCATGGTGTCTATCATACGCATCCATATTCCCCCGTTGTTTAACCTTTCCAGACGGTTTTCTGATCTTTAGCATTAAGTGAGGGCAGCTGCTGAAAAAAACCTCCTAGAAATGCTTCTGGTGACACGCATAAGAAGTCTATGAACCATATAGAAGCAGTGACTTGATATTAGTCTTCAAACTTCTCACCTTATTCCTTGTGCTTAGTGTTTCAGGTCTTCTCACCACACAGATTCCAGAGTTATGATTGCCTATCTTACTTTCCCAATTTTATCTAGCTTAAGCATTTTCATTCACTCTGCATACAGTTGAAATGATGCTACCAAGTTACCTTGGTAAGATCGATTTTCCTTAGACTTGTCTTATTCATCTGTCTGCATTTGAAAATAAACTACTGCATTTGTTATTATTCTCATCATATCAAATACAGTGATGTTTAAATAAGAAAGCTACACTTGAAATTAAAAGTGTTTTCATAATATCTAATTTAATATTTATGAACAAAATGACTGACAGAGTTAATCAACCTGAAATACAATTGAATGCTCAATCTTTTCGCTAACTGACACATTTAGGGTGCTATATCTTCAAATTAAAATTATTTGATTTGATAGATTTAAACAAACATCAATTAAAACCGTTGGTAATTGAACTGATGTCTTCATCAATCATTTCAACAGACTGGAAAGCTTTGCTACCTTAGGAAATAATGAATAAAATCGCCATTAAATTAAACCTAATTTGAAGTTTTTATTTACGAGATTTATTGATTTATAGGTGAATTTGATCAGTGAATAATTGAAGATATGAGTATTTCACTTTGAAGACTCTTCATCTGAAAGTATTTTCGCGCAGGGAATAGAAGATATGATAAATACACGACTCATAACAAGTAAATTCGTATTTGAAAAAGAGAAGACGTTCAGCGAAGAGACTCTTTTCGGCGAATTCATTCACATAGCTGTACAATCGCATTTATATGTAATTATTTGTGTGTGTGTGTGTACATAAGGTTTGTCAAGTTTCGATAATTGATTAGTTAATACAAGAATGATGTAATATAGAAACAAAGTTAATCAGACAGCAACTAAAGTAAGATTGAGTTAGTAAGTTAGATTACGTAATATAATTGACTAAAATGTTTCAACTTAGATCAGGGTAGCAACAGAGGTAATTACAGGTAGAGACTAAGTAGAAGTGAAATTGAGCAAATAAGTTGGATGACGTAACATAAATGACTAGAAATTGAGCGTTGATCAAGTCAGTAGCAGTGGTAATGAGGTGTGGGACTTAAATCAGGTTGGGAGTAGAGAACAGGATAGTTGAAAATGTGAAATATTACAACTGAAAAGACAAAATAATACTGATGAAGAGACAGAAAGAAATGGAATTTACCTGTCGGGTATTAAGATAGATTGTGTTTATTGCAAATGTAAGGACTGAACGAACTTCTTCTGTATGCAGAGTTCAGGACTTAGCAATTGAATTGCCATTGCTACTGCAGTTTGAAGAAGTCTGATTCGTACACCTTTAGGGAGACTACTTCTTACTCTGTAGACGACTTTGAAGTTTCTTTACGGTGTAGCTTGGTGTCCGGATTCTATCAGATGTTCTAAGATGGAACTGCGGGGGTATCGATTTTCTCCTTTGTTAGACCATGTTGGTAAGTGCTCGGTGATACGTTTGGAAAGCGAGCGCTGGGTACGGCCGACATACCTGGCTCCACACGAGCAGGTGAATTGGTAGATACACATTGATGAGGCCAGCAGTGGTAGCTTATCCTTCACGTTCACATGAATCATAAGTTTTGTGGGGAAGGTTAGTCGTAGTTCAGCTGCGAAGAAGGTCTTCTTAAGTGAGCGCGACAGTCGATTTTTTAGTGTTTCCGCAGATATATCTCCACTGAAATGAAGGTTCATGTAGAGTAGTTTTTTTGGGGACGCTAAGCATGGGTGGCTTTTCTGGTCTAGGATTCATAGATTTTGCAATAAATCTTTCTGGATAACAATTCTCGACGAGGATTCTCTTGAGATTATCCAGTTCATCTTCTATGGTATCTGGAGTGCAAATTCTGTGAACTCTGTAGCTGAGTGAACGGATCAGGTTTCGTTTGGTGTATAGGGGTACCCAACTGTGAAAGTTAGTAAGCTGTCCGTTCCACGCCGATTTTCTGTGGATATTCGTATTTATGTGGGGAGTAAGAATACAATGCCTCCAAATAAATTATAATTATGTTTCAATAGTTTACATACAATGAAACGTTTTTGTTTTTTTGATAATATTTCGAGCAAAATTACTGCCTGTGATCACGTCAACTGACTGTCACTCAGCTCATCCACTCACGATGAAACGAGGATTAAAACAAGGTCTTGCAGATAGAATACGTAGACCGATAAGAACACCAAATGATAAGGAAAAAGAAATATACGTCTTATTCAAAATATTACACGATAACAACTACCCAAAAGAATTTATCAGAGATAATATAAAGAATAGAAACCAGAGAATGACAAGAAGGAGGAAGGCAAGGAAACGGTGACAATACCATACAAAAATGGTACATCAGAGGCGTAATTCAAAGAAACCTCAAAAATGTTGGGATTCGCACCACGTTTAAACCGATGAATCTAATTAAAAGTAGGATAAATCAACTGAAAGATCCAATAAAAATGATGGATATAATTAGTAATGTAACTTACAATTAGATCTCTTGTGTCGAGTGTCCTACTAAATATGTGGGTCAGACGTCTAGATCACTCAAAATAAGAGTGAATGAACATAACTGCTTTGCTAAAGGTCATCAAACAGGAACACAAGCTTACAAGAATTTAGAAAAAATCATCTACAGGCGCACATACATGGGAAAAAACTACAATATTGATTGGAACAATGTGTGTATTCTAAAAAGTAATATGAACAAATGAAAAGAGAGACTTATAACTGAATCTATATTAATTAAGGCCACACAGGATACATGGAACAAGGGTGACTCAGTACAACTATCAACAACCTGGAATATAATTCTGAATATAGAAAAAGGAATGGACAAAAAAATAAACTATATATGTATGAGTACAAATCACAAATGTGTGAATTAAAAACAAAACAATTCCAACAGTTGTTGTGACCGCGGGCAGCAATTTTGCTGGAAATATTACCAAAAACATAAAACTTATCATTGTGTTTAAGCTACAGAAATATAATTATAATTTATTTGATCTATTCCACAGTGCTAAAACTTTTTACTGACATAACAATATACTTAACTTTTCACTATTTTTGATGATTTAATAAAAATGTGTCGCACTTTTGAATTTGTTAATTGCGTTAATGATATGAATGTTACTGGGGTACCTATGTTATCACTTGATGTATGCTTACTTTTTACCGATGTTCCGTTAAATGTAATTGTGTGCTTCATCTGTAATTAATTAGACTTAAATAATATAGCCCACATCATACCCAAAAGAGCTTATACTTCGATGCACTCCATATGTCCAAATTCTTTTCAATAACGAAATCTATATACAGAGAGGTAGAGTAGCTATGGGTTCACCACATGGTCCGTTGTTAGCAGACTTCTTCTTGGTTAGTATGGAGAGCGGGGTGCTCTCACACCTGATATAATGGGGATTAACCTATGCAAAAGATACGTGGCCGACACGTTCAATACATGCTATGACAAATGAGATTTGGAAAACAACCTAGAAGTATTCAGTGACATCCAGCAATCCAGTTCACCTTAGAAAAAGAAACTTAGGGAAAAATATATTTCTTTGATGTGCTACTCACAAGGGGAGCTGACGAGTCTTTGAAAATATCTATTCACAAAAGACTGACGTCAACGGGACAGCTGACTAATTTTTACAGTTTTGTCCCCATAAGCAGAAAGAGAAATTTAGTCCGTTCTCTCTTAACATGGGTGCAGAGAGTTTGTAGTGAAGATTATGCTAATGATGAACTCAAACAACAGGGAAAAGCTTCAGAGAGAACGGGTATCCACTACACTTCATTGAGGTCAATAAAGAATTACTTGAAGAAATACAGGCGACTAAAAGTGTTGCTACGAAACTTAGAGTTTAGGGGTAACACTGTGGGTGAGGTACTTAAAAATCGTCTGACAAGATCATTGAGAAAAACGTCCTTTCCTTCCACTTCAAGAATAACCTACTCTAGCCGCCTAAGGGTGCACCGGGATGTCTGGGAAATGTTGACTTGATTGTCTAATTCCATGTGTATTTTTATGTTTACCTGCTCTTGAGCAGATAGGTACCTCGGACATGGTGAGTGGATACTGACCACACAGCTTCTCACTCACCGTTTAATATGGTCTGCAAAGTTTGTTAACTTTTGCCGAACGAAACACGAGTGCATCTGCTTTGTGTGGGAGAAGTTTGGCAACACATAACATAATACTAGAACTCTGCCTACAAAAAAATTTGTGCTATCTCTTTCGTCGCTGTGGTCATGATTTTAATATGTAATTCACACAAGAACTTTGTTATACATCTTTATTTCAGGTTTGACGACGGATTGTAAATCAGAGAGTAATGGACTGCCAATGATTCCCAAACTAAGATGAAACAGTTGTTCTGGTTTCCAAAGGTTTTCTATTTGACATCAGTCCGTGGTCTAACTTGAAAAATATATATATGATTGTATAGCTATGAAAATGAAATTAGTCGAAAAGAGAATTTTCCTCTCTGAATTCTTTGTTTTAATTGTAGGCATCATTAAATTTAACTATGAGCTATGCCACATTAGAATAACCCTTTAAAAGTTCCACAAATTTGAGATAAAAGAATCGTTGTTGTCTCTCACTCATGAGTTCCCATTTGTCTTTTCAGCATTCACAAAGCCACAAATAGATGCTGTGAAGACTATCAGTGGAGTAAAAATCTAAAGGAATTCACCTATCTCACTTACCTTGGCCTTTTCATTTCGACTACAAGTAAGACGGATGAGGAAAAGCAGTTCCAACACGCCGCAAACTTTCAACATCAGTTGCTTTCTCTGAAGATCACACAGTCATTCAGAAACCGTAAGCAGCAAGGAAGTTTATCAACGAAGCAACCAAGAACCTGTCGGTCAGCAAAGGTACAGAATGCAATGGAGATGGGAGAAATGCTGAAGTGATTGTTGAGTGGCATCACATGTTGAGAAGGCACTTTAGTGGAAGCCAAATAGGAAGCGATATGTTAGATTTGAGTCTGTTAATTACATGGAGGAGATCATGTGAAGAGGAATCAAAAGTGGACAATCATGGAGTCAGCTGAAACAGACTGCATAAAATACAGTGAAACCTCAGTGTGCTACTGAAGGCCTATATTCCACTGGAAACCGAAGGGAATAATAACATAGTACAATAATAACTTATGGTTAATGTCACATCAGGAGGCCCTTGTTAATATGGACTGAAAGGCACAGAGTCTTGGAGAAATCTGGATTAGTAGAGCCTAATAAGATAAGAAATTTATATGGAAAAAATTTATGTTGGTAGATTCTCACACTGTTGTACAGTAATATTATCAGTAAATTTTATCCATAACGGAATTATACACTACCACATTGTACAAGTTCTATTCATATATCAATAAGAAATTTAGTATAAAGCCAAGCAATTGCAATGTACATTGAGATGAGATAAAGTTGCCGTAATATAGTTGGACAGGCATGGAATTGTGCTCGAAACGTCATCAGTAAACATTACCGCATATCACTGTGAGAATAATTTTTACTTACAATGGAATTATACTCTACCATAGTGCACAAGCTATATTCTTTTAGCTAAGGATTTGTCTGTCAAACCAGTGAAATTACATCGATCGAGCTGGTTAGGACAAGTTTTACTCATGCCTAGCCACCGTCTTCGTCGACGAGTAATGTTAGATGACATAGGTACAGGTTGGAAAAGAGATAGTGATGGTCAAACCAAAACATGGCCTCATCAGTCAATGAAATCCACAACAGTTAGCTGAAGCCACGCGAGAAAAAGCGGACTTCCTGGTTGTGGTCCTCGGGACTGGAGGCAAATGATGATATGGCTCAAAATCGTTCTCATTGCATAGCGCAGATGTATCCACTCCTTGTGACTTATAATTTCCAAAAAAACTACATTGTTTTTTTCTATATTACTATTCTTTTTGTCTTATATCTCTGTCTGCTGTCACTATTTGGCGTTTCTTTTTACTTCTCTTGTTTTGTATGCTACGTGAAGTGTGGCGACTCGAACTGCTGCACATTGGTGCAAAGTTCTACGTTAAAAACAGTCAGTGAGTCAGTCTATCAGACCAGTTGGAAATACATTCAAAAAGATTGATTCAAACCCTAGCATTAGTAATTGAAAAATTCTGACACCTTTCACAGAAATAGCAACGAAGAATCAGAACTGCGAAATTCGAGTTTCCTAGTTGTATCTAGTGAAAACTAAAATGATTCTAAGCAATGAAATTTGTCCAAAATAATACTGCCAGGTTTCGTAATTGATAAATAGTCAAACTAATTTGGAATTATAATACTTCCTTTGGAATCCTATAGTATTTTTTCTCTTTTTATTCCTTTACGTTCCCAATGGATTATAGGGATTCAAGCCTGAAGTTTCGGTATCAGTGGCGTTTATTTTTACGGGATGAGGTTGGTAGCCTCAAGCCCAAACTTTCTCTTTTTATCAGTCATATTAGCAAGGTAAAGCAGTGTGTCCGCTGGGAATCGAACCCCAAACCACATGCTTAGTTGGCGAGCATTCTACGACAGTGCCACTGAGGCATTTTAGTTTTCTTACTAAACCTTAAATAAATTTATGCTTAGGAGAGGGATTCATCAATTTGGCAGGATTTCAGTGGTTGAACAAGGCAGAAACAGCAAATTAAGCAGGATAACATTTTTCTTGATTCATCTAAACTACATATAGCTTAAAACAGTTACAGTATGATTGAGGGGAATTTCAAATATTTTAATTAAATAGCTAGAAGACGGAAACTGTAAATATTACGTAATTGGACTGACAAAAAGCCTAGAAGAAAAGAACTGCAGGTGTTAGTTTGTTTGAATGCATACATGAGATGTGACAATATTCGCGAATGAGGAACATGATTTTATTACTAATATTAACATACGGCTTCAGCCGCACTTCTCAACTTTGTCGTGTCCTCCGCACGAATGCTCATGGGCTGTCATCTCCTTCTCACTCGATTTCTTCCATGTCACCCTTAGACCTATGCTCAAATCCTCTTTGCTTATTCTGGTCCCATTTGAGGGCCTAACGGCAGAGGTCAACTAACGGGCTCTTCAGAGTATGCACAGTTCATTTCCATTTTCTTCAGCATATTTATTGAGCAACAATTTGTTGCCTGCTGGTTCACTCCCAGAATTTCTTGTTGTTCATTCTTTCAGGTCAGCCAATTCATCATCAATATAGAGCCAGTGGAGGCAGTTATCGATAAACGCCCTCGGTAGCCTATAGGGAATGCTTTACATGACGTTCATTGACTATCAGTGTTGAAAATCCGAATTTCGTTCTTCATGCTGAATGAGGAAGTTTTCCAAACCGATATCAGATTGAAGAAGATTTATCTTGTCTTTCCAATTCAGTCTGTGACATATTCATCTGTCCTACTGTAGTTGAAACGATGCTTCCTAGATAAATCAAGTAAGTAACCCTTTAAAAATTTGTTTGTTGATAGTGGCTGGGTTTTGTTGTTGGTTGGTTGGTTATTTTCATCGCCTCCGTTTTTTCTATGTATCCTAGAAATCATGTCTTCTTCCAACTTGTTGGTCATCTCATGTAAGTCTTTGAATTTATTTGAATTTAGACATAAATCGCCTGTGAAGTTCAAATCTTCTAGAGTCTTCCTATCGGTTCAGCATATTCCTGTCTTCTAGCCCAAACGCATGGTCTGACGCATATTCCAGTCCGCCACAATTAGGAACATCATTGACGATAGCGGGAAAGCCATTTTGTATTGCTACTATATTAACTTTATTCGCCTCACTGAATTTTCTGTTGTGGATCACACGACACGTGCGATTATCACTCACCTGTTAAACGCTATTGATAAAAATTTGGGACACCACATAATGCTGAAGTAGTTTCCAAATTACTACTCGGTCAACGCTATGGAAAGCCTTTTCGAAATCGATGAAATTAAACTAGGGTTTTGACTGCCCTTCTATACTTTGTTCGATGATGATGAGTAGAGTTGCAATTCGCTCAGAGCATGATTTACTTTCCCTGCTGAATCCAGCTTGCTCCAGCGGTCGGAGTTCTGCATCCAGTGCATCTCTTATTCCCTCCAGGAGGATGGGACTTAATATTCTGTTTGGCTTGGACAAAAGCGTTATTAAAGTCCAGTTCTTGCAGAGGCCGAAGTCGTCGCACAATTGACAAAGCAGCCAGCCTTTCTTCCAACCAGTAGGCGCCTTTCCTTCCTTTCAAACTTTTGCGGCAGTTGCTGGATACTAAACACTTGTGTCGTTTGAAACTCACTAACAATAACAATGATGTTCTTTATTATAGAACAGTACTTATGATGCAGCTTTAAAATTCTTAGTATTTGGTACAATATTTGGAATAACTCATATGAAGTGGAGTTGATTTTATTGTGATGGATATATCAAAACCAGAATTCTATAAAAATGTATCCATAAATTCAGGTGGTCTGAGTAGTGTAAACAAAAGAAGAAATTTTTTGAGCTAAAACAAAACCTGAAGACCCATAATCTGTCAATCACAAATACTGAATAAAAACAAACAGATGGTGAAATAATTACAAAAACAGCTGTTACCCCCAAATTTGAACAAAACAATAATAACAAACAGAGAAGGGAAAACATAAACTAATTTTGATTTTGTTTAAATCGTCTAATGGAGATTGATTCAGTACAACCCAGGAAACCAGGATTTTTTTCTATAGCTAGGTTGCAAGCGTTAGTTTCGTTTTTTTATGAGTTGATCAGGGATTAATATCAGTTAGAGAACCATTGAAATCCAGTAGTGGAGTAATGGACAGCTGTTACATCCTAGTTTGGGAATCATTAGCAGTACGCGCCCACCGAAAGGGTTCAAACCCACGAAATTCCGGTTAAAAGGCAAGCTCGTATTCTATTCTGCCACTGAGACCCATGGGGTCCATCCAGTTAATAGTGAGGATGGATTTCCCGCCGATGACAGTGGTTGGTGGTCGGACTAAATCATGAATTGGTAGAAGTTAGAATTCATGGACCATTGAATCGGGTCCCATTGGCTGAATGGTATACGAGCTTGCCTTGTACTTGGAAGTTACTTGGTTGGAACTCTAACAGTGGATGCGTACTGCCAATGATTCCCAAACTAGGATGAAACAGCTGTTCAGTACTCCCCGGTTTTATTTTTGTTCTCTAACTGATATCAATCTGTGATCAACGCGTAAAAAGAGGTTTATTTTGCCTATTGGTAAGCCTCAACGCCTTCAGACAGTCGACGCTATGACCAGTATTAATGGATGGCACACAAACGTACTATTCAGTACGAATAAGCTCTTTAATCTCAAGTCCTTTGTAATTATGGAGAAGACTTGTAGCTCAGATGGGTTATTTTGATTTAGTTGTGTTGACTGGGCTGGTTGACTTAAATGCGAAGCTTTCATTGTCGCACTTCAAGACAGCATCTTCAACAATAATAATACTAATTTGCTTTATTCCAAAACAGTATATGTGATACAGAATGGAATTCTCAGCATTTTTACTACAGTATTGCATCCAGTTAGTACATTATCAATAAATAGAATTCTACAGAGATTAAGGAAATCACAGTTCATTATTACAACAACACATTGGCATATCCGTAGCAAAGGTAAAGCTGAAACAGTGTTTGAAGGTGTTAGAAAAGTAGGTGCTGTCATTTTTACTGGCGTAAGCCAGAGAAAGAAACAAAGCAGCACATAACGGAAAAAAAGAGAGGGAGGAAAAGGAAAAGAAAGAAAGAAAATGTTTAACCTATAAATGATATGAGTTGGAAAGACGAGATCCAGTTGCTCTACTGACTATTTAATGAACTGTAGGTGTCACGCCTAATGTTTTCTTTATCATACAGAACACGAGCTAAGTAGGGTATGGTTGATTTTTTGTACTTGCTGGTGCGAGCATATAGTTTTCTATATAGGCTTCTGGTTTTGCCTGATGAGATGCAAGGGGAGAGTTGTGAATGAAGAGGGTGGTGTGAGTTAGATAAAATGGATTTGGCCCATTTCTCACATGAGTCCATGTGCCTGTCGACTAGAATATTAACAAGCTGGTTAAGTGGCACGTTGCTTACCCTGCTGACATCCTTTAACATCCTGCGTAATATGTTATAGTCTCTCTTCAGTAGCCCGGGAAAAACTAAAGGGGAACAATAGAGAATAATAGGCAGGATGCGAGAATTAACGACTTGTAGGAGTAAGGGTTGGGTTATACCAGAATGTTTTAACTTCTTGATGTAGAAGGTAAGACGGAATATTTTCTTAGAAATCGCCAAGATATAAGACAACCGGGAGAGATCAGAAGATAGAATGACGCCTAGGTATTTCATTTCCGATTTGGTTTCTACTTCAGTGCCGTCTATGTTGCATACCTCGTGAGAGCCAACCAGTTTGTTTAGGTCGGATTTATGCCTAAAGGTGAAATTGACTATTTGGCATTTGGAGGGGTTTAAGGTAAGACCATTTTCTTTGGACCACGATAATTTGAATATGAAATGAAAAACATTTGACATAATTGTATCTCCCAACAAACATTCTCGTTATTGCTTGTCAATGTACGTCTCGCTTGATCATTTTCACTGACTTGGAACTCGAACTTCCTTGTCATGTGATTCCTTTTTTTATTTGTTAGTAAATTCTGCCTAGAGTAAAATGTTTGTTAGTCGATGATTCATTTGAGTACCAGGATTCTAGAAGTCCCCTGCCATATTTAATGCTTCTTCTATTTCAGATTTATATATTCTATCAATGAAATTCGTGGCTGCAATACTTATCGTACCTTCTCACAGCTAATTCATGCTCCTGGATTCAGAGTAGGACTGAACTCCCATACCTATGGATGTAGTGTTTATCACAGATCATGCAGTTAATTTTGTGAATGGTGCTTATCTTATCTTCTCTTTCTGTCAAATCTTTTCAGTCGCACAATATCGAATGAAGTGAATGTGTCGGATTGTGTGCTACATCTATTTCAAACGGTATTATTATTCTAGTGGTCATCTCAGAGATATTGTCTATCTATGATAGAGAAAATTTTCTTATGGTCCTTGGTGATCCTTCCTTGTTGGCATTACGACCTGAGTTTGAATACTTCTCGATGAAATTCTGAAGGTATTCATTCTTTTTGAAGACGGTCAGTGGATATTTCCCTCCCATTCTCTTCAGCACTGGAGTCTCCAGCTACAGTCTGTTTCCACTCTTTCAAACAATGTCTGAACACATTTTCTTCTGTGAGTAATTGGCTCATTGCAACTATAGTTGGGTATTTCGTCTCTCTGCGTGCTGAATTTCTGCATACTTGTGTTTCCGAATTTCCTGTGTTAGTTCTCTTGATTAAGACATCTGAGAATGGAATTTTGTCACCGAATTCTGCTTCTTTTCCCGAGAATTTGATGTCTTCGAATACGTTTTCCATTAATTTGTGTGTATTCCGAGTAGTTTCTTCTAATGATTATAACTATATCATCAACACAACGCATCCATATTTCGGATTTAATTATGAGTTGGGCTATCAATTTTAATTTTTGCATTCCGGCTTTAGCTATTAATCGTGATATGGGTGATCCTATTGGTGTTCTTTTGGTTTGTCAAGTGTTGGTAGGCAGAGATTTGATTGATTTTCTAAGTTTGCTGATTAACTGAATTCAGTTGAGAACCATTTTCACTGGGCAAAGTCATTTCTAGAAGCGTTCTAATAAAATATTTTGGAAAGTATATTTGTTTATCAACTTACGAAAGAGTTAATTTGAGCTTATCTACCAACATCTGAGTATTGTTGACCTGAAAAACGAAATTTTTATACCGAAAACTGGTTGTGTCATGTGCTCTAAACGTTACAAAAAGATCACGTGAATTTTTATTTTTCCACAATCCACTGAATGACATATTTTATTTGGCAAAAGCAAACAATTCTAGAAATTTTACTGATCATAAAATAAAAGACAGGAAGTGAAACAAATGGCCAAGTGTATTAAAAACAAGTGACTTCTTCAGTAAATTTATTTATATTTTATTTGTTATTCCCTTGGGTTCCGAGTGGAACATACAGTTGGCTTTAACAACATATCTCCACTTTGTTCTGTTTTCTGTTCTCCTCTTGAGCTTGAATCACCATTGCACAAAATCTCATATCTCCTCCTAGCACGATATCCTCCATGTCACCCTGGCACCGACTAGTCGCCTCCCACTAGGATTCCAGTTGATTGATAGATGGCCTGATGACGGCGCGACGCGATTCGATGGCCTCTTCAACGTGCATTCGATTCATCTCCATTTTCTCGAACATATCTGTTGAGCAGTCTGCTCTTGGTCGGTTTGTCACCAGCTGGCGAGAGTTTCTTGTTGCTAATTTTTTTCTGGCCGACTGCAAGTTTGACCTACAATGTTGGGCCAGCAAAGGCAGCTGTTTGTTAAATGTCTGTAACTTGTTGAAAATCCTTTTCGTGACACGCAATGCAAGTTCCTGACCCGTAAAGAAGAACTGACTGACGTAACACTGGTGTTGAAAATCCGAATCTTATTCTAGATGCTGACTAAAGAATATTCCCAAACTGGTTTCAGGTTTTTGAAGTCGGATAGCACTGGCTGGCATTGTAAAAATACGATATTTATCTGAAAATCATATCATCACGTATTTGCTTAATTCACTTATAATATTTTCAAGTAATGGTTTTGTAGGGATTTTGGAGGAGTTCATCATAAGCTGACATCAGTTAGATAACCATTGGAAACCCTGGGGGTACTGCACAGACGTTTCGTCCTAGTTTTGGACTCTTCATCAGTATGCACCCACCACCAAGGTGAGAAACAGGCGAGCTCGTGGAGGATATCGACTTGAATGTTGGAGTAACGACATCCAAGTTAAAAGAACTTCTCCTTAGGCGCACTTCAAACACCCAATTTATAATTAATGGTATTATTTACAGACAGCAAGAAGATGTAGTTATAGGTTCACCTTTAGGCCCGGTATTTGCAGATACTTATAAAGCCCATCCACCATCAAAAATATTCTTTCTGTACAAAAGGTACTCTGATGCCACTTTTATCATTTGTAACAACAAATGTGATATGAATAATATAGTTCGAGCTTTTTCTAGCTTCCATCCAGCCGTCAAACTTAAAGTAGAAATCGTACAGACACTCTCCCTTCTGGACGTTCAACCAAGAAAAAAGTCTGATAAGACTTTGAACAGATCAGTATATAGAAAGCCGACATGCTATGGCTAGTTGACAGCCTTTTACAGTTGGATAGGTAACAATCCGAAGAATATATAACGTGTGTACTATTCCGCCTTAAGTCATACATGACAAAACAGGAATTAGAATTAGCACTGCATCACTTGGTTATGTCTGCTAACCCAGTGAGTGAATCCTTTATGAGCTCGTCTAGTAACTCAAAGGTGCCAGGTTTAATCCCTGAGGTGGTCCTCGATGAACAATGCTAAATAATCTTAAACGGGGACGCAACAGCTGTCCACTGATCCTGAGTTTCCTATCATCCTTTTCCTGACGAAATTCACAATAAAGGCGGACTTAGTGCCAATAAACAACAACAGAATGAACATTTTTGTGAATTTGAAAATTTACAACTTTATTTCAGCCATGATATAAAGAAAACGTTTTCATTCTGACATATATAAATTTGTATGTTAATGGAAATGACTAGTGAGAATGGTGAGTCATGAACATAATCATCCACTTAAGCTAATTGTATTTCCTGAAGAAAAACAGAATTACTCATAAAATTGAGTAGATTTATGAGAGAGCATAGCAGTGACTCTAAGTGTAACGATATACGTCTTTGTTGTCACTGCCCTTATAATAATAATGATGATGACAATAACATTAAACTGAATAACGCTGAGATATTGTAACATTGAAATATGTTAAACAACACACGAAGCAGTTCATTGGTGTATCCATTTTCCTTGGTTGTACAGACTCATTTATACACGACAACTTGTCACAAAATAGTATCGGTGACACAGCGGTTAGGACGCTTGCTGACCATGCACATGGTCTTGCGTTCAATCCCCGGCCGACGCATACCTGATATCAATGGTCGGCCTGCTAAATTTGGGCTACCGATATCACATGCTGAAAATTCCATACTTGTACTGAAAATACGGTGTGGCATCAAGCTGTAATCAAAATAAAAAAATAAATAAAAAATAGCAGTGAAATCCAGGACTACGCTCATTTCGTCCTATTCGGGACTCGTCATTTGGATGTGCCTGTATTCCACAGTGAGTGATGATGTCCCCACGACAGAGGCTCAAACCCC